>LPNX010430907.1:256164-306506 GCA_001517045.1 Pseudotsuga menziesii | reverse complement strand
TAACCCTAGGTGATTGCTGTTCAAATGTTCTCAAATTAAACAAATCAAATTTTGAATTATTTAAACACAGAAAATTAATTTCTGAATGTAGCAAGAATCATACAATAGCTAGAATAGTAAACAGTGGAAACATAAATGAAATACACACATACAGTCTGCTAAACCAGCAGCTGTACAGTCTGCTAAACCAGCAGCTGTACAGTCAACAGAATTACCTCCAAACAGAAGCGCATTACCTGTCTACGAGAGACAATGTACAACAGTATGGCCTATGTATGACTTGCTCTATTCCTGCCTTTTTTGGACAGCAAATAACTCCCCTCTCCACAACACAGAAACACACCCTGGCAACAAACAAAGACTGTGTAATATTACTCCTTTGATGAGCACAGCCCCAAGCATGGAAAAAAGAATGGCGTTGACCTTTAAAATTATAAACTATTAAACTCAGGCTTACTCAATAGCCCGACTCCTCACGCCACAGCTCCACTTCGTCCACGACTCCGGCAGATGGTCACAGCCTGCTCACGGGCTCACCTCACGTATCACAACTCCGGCAGATGGTATTGGTCACAGCCTGCTCACGAGCTCTCACGGTCTCACCACACCGGCCAGCACACAAACGGTCCACGGATTGTTGATGTTCACAGGTCGAGGAGAAGCTCTCAAATGCGGCCGGTTCAACGAGGTAAAATAAAATGGTAAATAACTTATAAGTCTAGGTTAAAAACTTAAAAACTTTTAGTTTTATTTTTAAATAAAAATAAAAATTTCATTTTTTTATTATTTTTTTGTATTTTTGAATTTTTTATTAAAAAAAAATCAAATTTCGAGGGGGGGCGTGTGGGAGCCCCCCATGTTCGGGGGGGGCATGTAGAAGCCCCCCCATCATTCACCTGCGTTTCACCGCGTTTCGTCAAAAAGGGGGCGCCGAGAAATGTTTCACATGGAGCCCCCCAGCCCCCGGGGCGTGGGAAACGCAGGGGGCGAGCCCCCGACCCTGGGAGGCGCGTCCCCGTGGAACACTGGATATTTATAAATATTTTTGGAGAATGAATAAAGTGTTTTATAGGTGATAAAACATTTTAGATATTTATGCCATTTCCCCTTTTAGGTAGGTAAAATCTTTCCTCTTTTCTTAATGTTATCCATGGAATGTTTTTGTTGATGCATTCTTTCTCATGGTCCTCCCCTTCGATAGAGAATTTTTTTACCCCAAAAACTCATCCTTATAAAAAATGACCCACATCTAAATGTTACCTGATTACATAATACCCATTGTGTTGCATATTTTTCCTCAAATCATTTGACAACTACACATTTTCAGTAACTTATGTGAATTTCTCTTACATGATACAAATATTCTTCCCAAGCGAGGGCATATACAGATCAGCTTAATACAACCATTGTTCATTAAATGAAGTCTTTCAATTAGCTGGAATATTTTTTATTTTGTGGTCTTAATTCGAAATACTCACTGTTCAGAATAATTCCTATTATGGATCTGTTATCACACATATAGTAGTCGGGCTACCATATTCTATTTTTCAGATTCCAGTACACTTTCCAGCCAGTTCTTTTACATATGAGATGTTGAGATGAGCATCTATGATGGATCATTATTTGATGATGGACTATAGTACTTTCCCATGCCATGACTGAGTCTCAGGACACTCAGATTTGAGGACTGATGTAGCCATTTAGTCATTCACAGAGTAGTCAGTGTTGCCTAGAGTTGCAGGAGAAGTTTCTCATTAGACAGATGTTGTTTCAAATTCGTTATTTACATGTATATGACTCAACAGATATTATCTTGTGTTATGGTTATTATTGCTTTTATACTCATTCTTGTGACATGCTTTAGCATTTAGTGTCATGATCTAGCGGTCATATAAATATGTGGACTTGGATGCATTCATATTATGTATGTATGTCCCTACCTAGACCTAGAAGCTCTTGACCCATACTCATTGGTCTTACCCTCCTTAGGGAGAATAGAGGTGATCATTCCCACCATACTTTGGCTTGCTAGTGTTGGTTTCATTGTTCACTATCTCCACCCATCCATTGCCATCCAGTTATGTTTTTAGCCTGCCATACTACTTGACTAGTGTCATGGAGGACCTTTCCCCACTAGAACCTCTGTGTTGGACAAGCTTCCCTGTTTATTTGTGTCTTGGCTCTGAGTTGCCTAGGTTGTGTTGGCTAAACCTGAAACAAATAGCCCTGCCATCAATACAATGTATTTGGAAATGAAATGAATATCTTATAAAAAGCCCATTCATGAAAAGTAGTGTTTTTGAACATTCATGAATGCAAGGCAAGCCTAATGAAATTGGCCATGAAGTATATTGAAATGAATATCTTGTGAAAATACATTCATGAAAATTAGTGTTTTTAGAACATACATGAATGCATGAGGCCTCAATAAAAAAAATACGTGTAATTAATGCATGGACCAAGGCTATGGAAATTCGAAGGCCCAAAAAGCAATGGTTTTTAAAAAGTTATATCTAAACATTGTTGGCCTCACTTGTATTTGATTTGGATTGTGAGCATTTGTCAATGTGAATAAGCACCTCTGAACGTAACTTATCCTGCCATCCCCTGTGTTGCTTGTCCAAAATATGCTAGAGTGAATATCCCCTCTCCATATCCAAAGTGCCACAGTGTCAAGTTGGTAGTCACCCTTTATCCTAACCATTTGATTTCTAGCCCTCACCCTTCACTAGCAAATTGATTACAACTATGAAGTGAGTATGGTCTTGAAAGTCTGGTCTAAGCTATGATTAATTAAAGAAACTCTATATTTGGTTGATAGATCGCCAATGAAATGATTGCTACTTGTTACAATTATTATTTGAATGATTTGTAGAGCATGTATTAACCTATAAACACTTGCAGCAGATTGATGTTAGCCTAGGTTATATTATTGATTATTTGATCATTTACAGATTATTATTTTATCTGCCTGGGCATATTGGATATTGTACCTGATCATGCAAAGATCTGTACGGTGTATGAGTATGCACCTTAGATGGATTTGGGTTCCCTGAGTCCAATGAGACAGTTTATTTTCTGTTCCGGGAAGTTACAATGATGATTTGTCTCAATATACCATTCTGGTGCAATTTTACCATGTTGAGTGGCCTGTCAGAGCAGAGAGGTGATTTGATTGATTCACCTAGGGCTCTGTATGAGGAGGGGGTGGTCCAACCACTTGTTTTTACTGTTTTACCCCCATCCCAGAGAGTCTAGTGGGCTCAGTTTGACAACGTTGGCACTCTAGGAGGAAGTTTGGGCCATATCACGTTTCCCGAGGCAGATTAAAAATAATAAAAATGGCTACTAAAGAATTCGATTTGGGCTATTGAGGCAAGGAAATGGCATGGGATGAGTTTTGATGATGAGGGTGATGTCTTCCACTCCTCTAGCAGTTTCAGCACTTAAGATGGACCCACATCCATCTCTCCAACATATTTTATTATTTTCTGGAGCTTATGGAGGCTCACGATTTCCTCAAAGAGGCACTATTTTGCATTTAAAAATTATATTTATTTTTATTGTGCCATGGGGACACACTAGGGGTGATAGTTAATAAACCCTGGACCCACCATGAGCTTTATTCATTTTTATTGAGTGGGATCCCCTCTCTTAGGGTGATTTAGTCCATTGATATATTATCTTATTGTATTGATCCATGTACTTTATGTTGAGTTCATCTCAACCGTTGATTAGAATACTTTGATCTTTTAATCTTAGCCATCCATTTGAAAGGTGGTTAGGAGTTTGTTATCCCTCATTCCTATTTAAAGGAGAGAGCTTCTCATTGTAAAGTGGTGGAGAGATCTAGAGATTTTTGGCTCTGGGTTATTGGAATAAAAATACTTTTTTGGGCATCTTGGATCTTGGAATTGGAATGCTTGTGGTGATGGTAAATGCTTCTTCCTCTGCACTAACAGACATTGGTGGCCATCTTGATTTTATCTTCAACTAACATTGTTTTGCAGGCAAACAAGACGCTTTGGATAGGTGTGAATTGGTGGGGACGCCTACCCTTCAAGGTTCAAGAGGACGTTTTGGGTGACAAGGAGTTGTTTTGTCTTTTGTACCAACAATTCATGTTTCACATCTCTTTGTATGCATCTCTTTCCATTCTTGATTGATTGATTGAACTTTGTGTCCTTGATTGATAGGAATAGGAAAATCGATTTGGTTGAAGGAGGTAAAACGTTGGCAAGAAGGGCTCATCAAAGTTTGGCATTTGATCTTTGTGGGAATAATCCTTGTCACAAGCCTTTTCCATCTTCATCTTCCAGGTATGTTCCATGAGGTATGAAATTATTCTATCCTATCCATCTATTCTCTTAAGATCTCAAAACCCTCATTTTCACCTTTTTTTAGATCTACTTGGATCTAGCTTGTCTTTGGAAATAATAAAAGGAACCCACCTCTATAGCATCCACAGCAATTCGGATCTACAGTTTAGTGGCAATCGGGCTTCATTTGACACATTTTCCAAGACACTTAGCCTTCCTTAGGTGAGGTCACACTCCTTGGTTGGGTGAGTTTTGCTAGTTCTCTCACTTGGGTAAGTGAGATCCCACTTGATTTGCACTCCTCTCATTTGATAACCTACCTGGTGCTTCACTCCTTTGATTTTTGCCTTGTGGGCCCCATTCCTCATTTTGAGGGTTGCGCCCCACCTAGGTCATTGGGTGATGTATTTTCAAGCTCAGATCTATGGAGAGCTAGCCTACCTTGGGGCATGCCACTTAAAACCCACCTTGATAATTGCATTAGCTACCCCGATCTACAATTTGGCATAATTTGGACTCCATTTACCCCTCCATCTAAAGGCACTAGTCTCCTTGGGTCAATTCGCACTCCTTGGGGATTGTGTCATATGCTAAGATCCCATATGTGAGTTTGTCTAATTTACCTTGGATCCACATCATCAAACACCCCTTAGCACCATATCACCACTAATTTGACCTTCTGGGACCCATTTTAATCATTTCCCTATTTTGAGGAAGTGGGCCCTACTTGTGTATTTCATGGTGTTAGATCTATCTCTTTGGTCCTCCTAGGTGGCCTAACTCATTCATTGGTTGAAACATTCCTAATATCTTAAGCCTCTTCAACCACATTTAAACTCTTGGGCAAACCTAAGCTTGCATTGGTTTCCGCAACTCAATTTACACACTCCCCTCTAAACCTTTGCTTTGGCTAATCTTCTTTGATTGGTTATAGGGTCTCCCCCTTGGTTGTGATTCTTCATAATCTAAAGTGAAGAGTGCCTCAGTTGACGTGACTCCCAACTTGCATTGGGAACCGTTGCACTTCTTGGGTCACCTCTTTAGTTGTCCATCTCCTCTACCATCCTGAATGGGATACCTTTAGGGACAACTACAAGTTGTGTGACAACATTTTTGGCATTGTTGTCGGAGAGGTAGAGGCTTGCCTCAGGTGTCTGCGAGTATCCATGCATAACTCATATCTTATCGCACTGGGATTTATCTAGATGGTTATCATCTCAATCACTAATTAAACATAGCCATCTATTTGTCACTCACTCTCTCCCTGCATTTTAACGACATACATCTTGGTAGAAGAGTTTAAAGTCTACCTGGCGACTCCAAAACCTGACTCCACTGAGGAGCGATCCCATGAGAATCCCTACAACCTTGGAAGTAAATCAAATCTAAATCAATTGGAAGGAACCCCATTTACTTATCGTAGGAGAGATCCCAAAGCTCAATGAACTAATTTCTTTTGGAAAATTGCGAACACCGATTCTCCAAACCGTTCCTTGGGATCCCCATCAACTAATTCGATTCCTCCTCCCTCATCTCCTAATCCTAATCTTAACGTAAGTCCAGTCAATCCAATGGCGGGGACTAATCAATCTAACCTTGGAAACAATACTCAAACCAATCCTCTCGTTGCTCATGCTTTTGGAAATAAAGCTAGAACCTCACCCTTAGATTTTTCCCAAGCCTTAGGTGCCCCCCATGATAAGCCCGACAAGTATTTTGAGAAAATCCCAAAGTTCAATGGGAATTGTGCGACCTCCATTGAGGACCACATAGAAAATGTTTGAGCTGACATGGAAGCATATGGGGTTGAAGAAGAAGATGCATTTATGACGGGTCTCTTTGCTTCCTTAGAGGGTGATGCTCGCAAATGGTTTGACCGCCTGCCTGCATCATCAATCACAGGATATGATGTCTTCACTGAAAAACTTAAGCATGAGTGGTCTTTCAAGTTAGATGGATGTTTCCTTTTGAACCAACTTTTTGAAATCAAGAAGAAAGAAAACAAGTCTGTCCATGAGCTTAACCTTCGCTTCGACAAGCTAGTGGCCATCATTCCAAATAACATTAGGCCTTCTTAGCAAGGTGTTTTAATTCATTACCTCAATGCATATGAAGGTTACCTTCACTATCACTTAAAAGATAAAGACCCTAACAACCTTAAAGTGGCACAAGATAATGCTATAAAGGCTAAAGCAAATGCTGCTTCCATGGGGAAGCAAAATTTCTTTGACCTAATTAGTGCCTCATCTTCTAGATCTGAGCATAAGCTTAAAAAGGGGAAAGAACCTAGTAAGGATCCCAATGAAATGATGGAGAGCATGCATGAAATGATGAAGAATCTAACTCTCCAGACTAGGGATTTAGCTAAGAGCAAAGAAGCGGAAAGGTATAGACAACCCTATGGCCCAAAGCCTTATTGGAACCAACAAATGAAACCTAATGAAGGTGATAGAAGAAACCCTGTGAGCCAAACATCACCTGAACCTCCCATCATTAACTGGTCAGAAGAGCAAAAGATGGAAGATCTTGAGTATCCCACTCATGGTGACGATACTCCTGATTCTCCAAAGAACGTTAACTGGGTTGATAACTTAGATTTTCACAAAGACTTTGGAAGAATTTTGCTTAACCATGAGGAAGAGTCTGTAGAAGAACCCATTCCTAGCTTTCCCATTTATGCCACTGAACAGCCCAACAGTAATGGTCAAGCTCCTCCCAAAACCTATGAACGAAGAAGGGATGGTCAAAAGATCCATCTCTCCCAAGCTTAGCACCTAGTGCCATGGTTGAAGAAGAGGAGGATCCTCCCATTAATATCCACACCGCTTTATACGAGAGAAAGAATGGTGACCACCAACCCTTTTATCTTACACTTCGCATTGGTGACACCCTTCTTCATAATTGCATTTTGGATTTTGGTGCCTCCATGAATGTGATGCCTTTGCAAGTCATGGAATCCATGGGATTAAAAATAACTAGGCCTTATGGGAACGTTTGTGGATATGATTCTAGATCGATGCAAGTCTTTGGCTTGATAAAGAACTTGAGAGCTGACTTGTTTTCATGCCCCGACATATCCATGCTAATGGACATAATAGTCATAGATCTCCCCCCAGCCTATGGAATGCTTCTTTGTAGGAAGTGGTATGCTGGACTAGGGGGACATCTTCAAATGGATTTATCATACGCTACTATCACCAACTCTGATGGGTCATTGGTTACGGTGTATCGAGAGCCATTTTATGATGGTCACCTCGAAAGTTATGAGGATGGGATAAGGAATACTTATGGCAACGGTATCTTTATGGTAATGGGTAGTCATAATGAAGGTTCGAGTACAGGAAGAGAAGAGATTTGGACATCATTTGAGTATGATAGTTATTTTAAGGAAGAAAGGGAAAGTGCTATTGCTGTTAGAGAAATGAACCTCGACTTACTTCATAGTGAAATGTCGGAAGAAATTAGAACTTTGAACCAATCCAATGATATAGGGCCACACATTAACCAACCTGAGCCAGTCACTGAAACAGTCAACTCTGAGACTAATTTGAATCAGATTAGAAGGGGTGAGAGAATTCCTAGAATAGTTGATGAATGGATGGTTTTGGTTAACCTTAACATAGAAAGACAAAGGAAAGGGCTTGATCCCATCATTCCATGGGCAAACTATGAAGGAATACATCCTTCTCACAGTGTGGCAAGTAATGAAGAAATAACTGAGTGTCACTTTACCAATGCTCCTGATCGTTTATCTCAAATGTCTTTGGAAGATGGAGTATTAAGGCAAGTGAATGACAGCTCTATGAGTTGGCAAGAACATGCATTGATACATGATGCTGCTGGAGAAGAATTCTCATTGAACAACCTAGCTATTTTCCAGGAAGAACCCCATGCCATCACGTCAGCTAGTGGGAACAATTTGTCTCTATTGTATCCAAACATCCCTAGTTTCCTTATTCCCCGTGAGTTACCTATTGGTGAAGAAAGTATGAACTCTATTGATACTTTTCACACACCTACTTCTTCCCCAACATCTTTAGAAACAGGGTGCTCAGAACGCTTCTAGCATTGTTCCTAGTCATCCGTCATTTCCCATTGATCATCAACAGCTTTAGAGAGTATGGTTGTTCCTGTCCCTTTTGGAGAAGGTAGTAGTAGAAGTGTTGAAAACCAAAACCTACCATCTCCAGTCCATGCGGAAGAAGAAGAGGACGTTGTTAGAGAGTTTTGGACTGTGGGAGAGACTCCAGAGTCCAAAGTATATCATTCACCCACAAGTTGAAGAACCAAGAGTTGAAACTCGCCAAAGAAGAGTGATCCAGGAAGTCCTTGTTGGTAGTGTAGCCATTCATTTGGACGATGGTCCCCCTAGGTTTGATGCAATTCCTCCTAAGAGGAATTTGAGGATAGTGACACCCCAACCTAAGTGCAATTCTGATATCCAACCCATGTCCATTCGTGAAATTGAATCCATCCCTGAGTCTATAAATCGTCGAAGGTTTGAAGTTGGCGATAGGATCGTTGTTCCTAATGATCTATTTTGCATACGATCTAGAGGGTCTGGTGAATTTTGGGTTGGACCACTCACTGTTGAGCGTCGCATTGATGATATGTGTTTCCTCACCACTGGGACTGGGCAACATGTCAAGCTACCTATCAATTAAAGAGAGTTAAGGGGTTATACCCCTAGCTCGACCTGAGATAGGACTCCTCTTGCTTGCCTATTTAGGGTAGGTAGACCTGAATAAGCCTCTTTCGGCAGTATTTTTTTAGCTATTCAGTCTGGCACTTTTTGTCTTTTCCTTGAAGCCTTCCTTTGAAGCTCTTAGCGTAGTCTTGGGTGTTTGTTTTTCTCCTACACAATAAAACCAAACTCCTTTTAAGTTAGTAGCTTAGTATTTCCATTTATGCTTTTTAGTTTCTGATATAGATTAGATTTCTTTCAGCATTATTTTATATTTTTCCCATACATGCTTCATGAGGTATTCTAGTGGCTATGCACGCAGATACAAGTGCAAAAATAAAGAAAAAGTTGAAAGCAAGGATGATGAGTTGTTAATGAAGATTGATGTAGAGCAGTTCAAGACTAGAGATTCTGAGGTTCTCAAGAGCTCTCTCCCTTAGAGAACTTGTCCTAGCTGGAGCCAGATGTTATCACACATATAGTAGTCGGGCTACCATATTCTATTTTTCAGATTCCAGTACACTTTCCAGCCAATTCCCTTACATGTGAGATGTTGAGATGAGCATCTATGATGGATCGTTATTTGATGATGGACTATAGTACTTTCCCATGCCATGACTGAGACTCAGAACACTCAGATATGAAGACTGATGTAGCCATTTAGCCATTCACAGAGTAGTCAGTATTGCCCAGAGATGTAGCAAAAATTTCTCATTAGACAATTGTTGTTTCAGATTGGTTATTTACATGTATATGACTCGGCATATATTATCTTGTGTTATGGTTATTATTGCTTTTATACTCATTCTTGTGACATGTCTTAGCATTTAGTGGCATGATCTGGCGGTCATATAAATATCTGGACTTGGATGTATTCATATTATGTATGTATGTCCCTACCTAGACCTGGAAGTTCTTGACCCATACTCATTGATCTTACCCTCATCAGGGAAAATAGAGGTGATCATTCCCACCATACTTTGGCTTGCTAGCGTTGGTTTCATTGTTCACTATCTCCACCCATCCATTCCCTTCCAGTTATGATTTTAGCCCGACATACTACTTGACTTGTGGCATGGAGGACCTTTCCCCACTAAAGCCTCTATGTTGGACAAGCTTCCCTGTTTATTTGTGTCTCGGCTCTGAGTTGCCTAGGTTGTGTTGGCTAAACCTAAAACAAATACCGCTGCCATCAATATAATGTATTTGGAAATGAAATGATTGTCTTATAAAAAGCCCATTCATGAAAAGTAGTGTTTTTGAACATACATGAATTCAAGGAAAGCCTAATGAAATTGGCCATGAAGTATATTCAAATGAATATCTTGTGAAAATCCATTCATGAAAAGTAGTATTTTTAAACATACATAAATGGATGAAGCCTCAATTAGAAAAACCGTGTAATTAATGCATGGACCAAGGCTATGGAAATTTGAAGGCCCAAAAAGCAATGGTTCTTAAAAAGTTGTATCTAAAGATTGTTGGCCTCACTTGTATTTGATTTGGATTGTGAGCATTTGTCAAGGTGAATAAGCACCTCTGAACGTAACTTATCCATTTGTGAGACATTGCCATCCCCTGTGTTGTTGCTTGTCCAGCATATGCTAGAGTGAATATCCCCTTTCCATATCCAAAGTGCCACAGTGTCAAGTTGGTAGTCACCCTTTATTCTAACCATTTAATTTCTAGCCCTCACCCTTCACTAGCAAATTGATTACAACTATGAAGTGAGTATGGTCTTGAAAGTCTAGTCTGAGTTATAATTAATTAAAGAAACTCTATATTTGGTTGATAGATCGCCAGTGAAATGATTGCTACTTGTTATAATTGTTATTTGAATGATTTATAGAGCATGTCTTAACCTATAAACACTTGCAGCAGATTGATGTTAGCCTGCATTATATTATTGATTATTTGATCAGTTACAGATTATTATTTTATCTGCCTAGGCATATTGGATATTGTACCTAATCATGCAGAGATCTGTAGGGTGTATGAGTATGCACGTTAGATGGATTTGGGTTCTCTGAGTCTAGTGAGACAGTTTATTTTCAGTTCCGGACAGTTACAGTTATTATTTGTCTCAATATACCATTCTGGTGCAATTTTGCTATGTTGAGTGACCTGTCAGAGTAGAGAGATGATTTGATTGATTCACCTAGGGCATTGTATGAGGAGGGGGTGGTCCAACCACTTGTTTTTACTATTTTACCCCCCTCCCAAAGAGCCGAGTGGGCTCAGTTTGACAACGTTGGCGCTCTAGGAGGCAGTTTGGGCTATATCACGTTTCCCAAGGTAGATTAAAAATAACAAAATGGCTACTGATGAATTCGATTTGGGCTACTGAGGCAAGGAAATGGCATGGGATGAGTTTTGATGATGAGGGTGATGTCTTCCACTCCTCCAGCAGTTTCAGCACTTGGATGGATCCACATCCATCTCTCCAGTATATTTTATTATTTTCTGGAGCATTTGGAGGCTCACGATTTCCTCAAAGAGGCACTATTTTGCATTTAAAAATTATATTTATTTTTATTGTGCCATGGTGACACACTAGGGGTGATAGTTAATACCCTTAGGACCCACCATGAGCTTTCTTCATTTTTATTGAGTGGGATCCCCTCTCTTAGGGTGATTTAGTCCATTGATATATTATCTTATTGTATTGATCCATATACTTTATGTTAAGCTTGTCTCAACCGTTGATTAGAATATTTTGATCTTTGAATCTTAGCCATCCATTTGAAAGGTGGTCAGGAGTTTGTTATCTCTCATTCCTATTTAAAGAAGAGAGCTTCTCATTGTAAAGTTGTGGAGAGAACTAGAGATTTTTGGCTCTGGGCTATTGGAATAAAAATACTTTTTTGGGCATATTAGATCTTGGAATAGGAATGCTTGTGGTGATTGTAAATGCTTCTTCCTCTGCATTGATAGACATTGGTGGCCATCTTGATTTTATCTTCAACTAACATTGTTTTGCAAGAAAACAAGACGTTTTGGAGGGGTGAGAATTGGTGGGGAGGCCTACCCTTCAAGCTTCAAGAGGACGTTTTGGGTGACAAGGAATTGTTTTGTCTTTTGTACCAACAATTCATGTTTCTCATCTCTTTGTATGCATCTCTTTCCATTCTTGATTAATTGATTGATCTTTGTGTCCTTGATTGACAGGAATAGGAAAATCGATTTGGTTGAAGGAGGCAAAACGTTGGCAAGAAGGGCTCATCAAAGTTTGGCATTTGATCTTTATGGGAAGTAATCCTTGTCACAATCCTCTTCCATCTTCATCTTCCAGGAATGTTCCATGAGGTATGAAATTCTTCTATCCTATCCATCTATTCTCTTAGATCTCAAAACCCTCATTGATTAAAAGCCTCATTTTTCACCTTTTTTTAGATCTACTTGGATCTAGCTTGTCTTTGGGAATAACAAAGGAACCCACCTCTATAGCATCCACGGCAATTCGGATTTACAGTTTGGTGGCAATCGGGCTTCATTTGACACATTTTCCAAGACACTTATAGCCTTCCTTAGGTGAGGTCGCACTCCTTGGTTGGGTGAGTTTTGCCAGTTCTCTCACTTGGGTAGGTGAGATCCCACTTGATTTGCACTCCTCTCATTTGATAACCTACCCCTAGTGTTTCACTCTGATTTTTTCCTGGTGGGCCCCATTCCTCATTTTGAGGGTTGTGCCCCACTTGGGTCATTGGGTGATGTATTTTCAAGCTCAGATCAATGGAGATCTAGCCTACATTGGGGCATGCCACTTAAAACCCACCTTGATAATTGTCTTAACTACCCCAATCAACAATTTGGCATAATTTGGACTCCATTTGCCCCTCCATCTAAAGGCACTAGTCTCCTTGGGTCAATTCGCACTCCTTGGGGATTGTGTCATATGCTAAGATCCCATATGTGGGTGTGTCTAATTTACCTTGGATCCACATCATCAAACACCCCTTAGCACCATATCACCCCTAATTTGACCTTGTGGAACCCATTTTAATCAGTTCCCTATTTTAAGGAAGTGGGCCCTACTTGTGTATTTCATGGTGTTAGATCTATCTCTTTGGTCCTCCTAGGTGGCCTAACTCATTCATTGGTTGAAACATTCATAATATCTTAAGTCTCTTCAACCACATTTAAACTCTTGGGCTCACCTAAGCTTGCATTGGTTTCCGTAACTCGATTTACACACTCCCCTATGAACCTTTGCTTTCGTTAATCTTCTTTGATTGGTTATAGGGTCTCCCCCTTGGTTGTGATTCTTCATCATCTAAAGTGAAGAGTGCCTCGGTTGACGTGACTCCCAGCTTGCATTGAGAACTGTTGCACTTCTTGGGTCACCTCTTTAGTTGTCCATCTCCTCTACCCTCCCGGATGGGATACCTTTAGGGACAACTACAAGTTGTGTGACAACAGTGTCATAACAAGTACAATGGGCTATAGAGAATTTTGGGACATCTTTTGACTAGCCAAATGATTTTTGTTGTGATTAGCTGAAGCCTTTCTTTTCGAAGAATTTATAATGGGGGAAAATTCCAAAACCCAACAAATTTTAATAACAATTTAACAATCTACTTGCTCGTGGGCATCTCTTGTTGGGTATTGAACTCGATCTCGCACTGTGGACGCCGTCGCTAGACATTCAAGATTCAAATAGTAAAATTTGGCACAATCATCCCACAACAATAGAACAATCTCAACGCATCCAATAAAGAGTCCAATCTGAATCATTCTAGAATCAACGTGTCTTTCAACACCAAGTTTCATTCATCCACAAATTATTCACAGGACCACAAACTTAAGTAGTCTACATCTGTCGTCTTTTGTTAAGTTCCCAAGTGTAGGCCTTTTCAGAAATGCAGACAAATTTCTTGTCTACCTTTTGCACCTAGTGTTGGACATGTGTTGTTGGGGGCCAACAATCCCGTTGTTTGGGACATGGGGTCATTGTCATTGAAAGAAATTTTTGGATATGTTTTTGGCTGGTTTTCATCTTGTTATTTCCTCTTATGCTACACTTTGTGGGGAATCCCTATTCTCAAACAAATTTTCATTTTTCTAAGCAAGATGCAAGTCAAAATGGTGAGGCCTATCTTTGCTACTCTTAGGCCTCCCCCTTAAAGGAAGAGATGTATGTGATGATCAGTAATATGCTAATGTTGTTACTATTATGACAATACCATGATGACGATGATGTAAAATGAAGTACTAGATCTTGTTATTGTTTAGTTGATGTATTAATTGTTTGATGAGTATAACTAGTAGTATCACACTTTCAAGTTGAGGAGGGTAGTAGATCCTTGATTTACTTATGTACCATTGAGCCTAGGTAATGTTTAGGTGTCTTGAAAAGATTTGCACCCGCTTCTCTAGGTCCATATTATGGCCATCCATCCATCGATTTCACTCTATAATACTAGTTTGCATCCTTGATCAAAGGTTGATGAAGTCAAGCTCTTGATTTACCCTCTGTAACCCCTTCAACATGAAGGCCTCCAAGTTTGTTGTGGTTGCCTTATGACAGTTCAGGAGGGTTATATTATTTTTATTGTGCCACAGGGACACACTAGGAAAGTTGGTTAACACTCCCTAGACCCACCATAAGCTTTATTGAGTGGGATCCCCTCTCCTAGGGTGATTTGGTCCATTTTTATATTATATTATTGTATTGATCCATGTACTCTCTGTTGAGCTCATCTCAACCGTTGATTAGAACATTTTTATCTTTTAATCTTAGCCACCCATTTGAAAAGTGGTTATGATTTTGGTTCTCTCATTCCTATTTAAAGGAGAGAACTTCTCATTTGTAAGAGTTCTTTGGCTCCTGGATCTGGATAATAGAAAACTATTTTTGTGGAAATTCTTGGATCTCCTTTGCATCTGGTGTTCTTAGATGGTGATTGGAAAATATATTGCTTCCTAGCATTTGAGTATTTGTTGTGAGATCTATATTTTTTGGAAAACATTATCTTGTCTACAGAAGGGCGACTTCAACTTGGGCGTTTTTGCAGGGGTTCCTCAACTCGCTTGGCTTGATTTTGCTTGTATTAGGGGGTTTTCATTCGTATCATTGCGATCTATTATTTCATCTTGCTATTTTTCTGTAGCATTTGTTCTTTTCTCGTGACGCATCAAATCTGATATGGTTGACGTTTGTTGTGCAGGAGAGAGGACGCATTGGCTTCCTTGGGCAAATTGTTTCACATAGAGGCTTCCTTCAAATCTTCTCAAATTCATCGGGACGGCATAGATCATCATCATCAAGACATCTACAAGGTTTCCAGGTAAAATCTACAGGTTGATTCTTCTTTTCTAGATCTCAATCCATTGCCATCTTCATTTTCATGTTAAAACCCTAAATATAAAAAATCAAAAAATATTATGGATCAAACCGCTTGATCTCTTGGCAAACCATTTCTGGGTTTTATAGACTGGGTCAAACCCTAAGTGGGTCTTCGAAAACGTTTTACTTAAGTGAGTCCATTTGGCCCAAATCCCAAGGCAATGTTCTCTAAACCCTAGTGCTACCCTTCATGTTGCCTCTTTCTCTTGCGATTTGACCTTTCCCTTGCAGCTTGGGTGCTTTGATACTGTTATACCTTCTTTCGACTCCACCCCATGGTACTAGGTAGCCCCAATCATGTTCTTATCCTCCCTACATTGGTCAACCTTCCCAAGGCAGTGGTTATTATCATTTTTTGCTAGTACTTTGATCCTGGATCTAGTAATAGGCTTATAGGTCCCTGGATCTTGTATTTTGATCTAGTAATAGGCTGATAGGTCCCTGGATCTTGTATTTTGAACATGGATCAAATTTCACATCTCATAAACCCCTAATCCAAGCCCTAATTCTCCTGGTGACTTCATCCATAGATCTAGGGTTTACTCCACCTTACACCTTACGTACTTCAAACTCCATTTGATTTGATCTGGTGTTTTGGTATGATCTCTCTTGTCGGGAGTAGATATGGGTCTCCCCCATTGTTGTCTTGGGCTAAGATAACATCAACTGAAGATTGCCTCGATTGGCGTGACAACCAACCATTTGGGAGTCGAGACTATCTTGGTTCCACCTCTTTTGTTGCCCATCCCTCTACCATCCATCATGGATCCACCTCATAGAGGCAACTACAAGCTTGGTGATAACACAAAGTTTGCAAAGCTAGTGTATCATCCCTCTCCAAGGTTGAACGGTGGAGTATCCATATCTTGATATCAAGAAGGCATAATAAAGATGTAAACGCATATTCAAATACCCATTTGGCCACTTTACCAGGGCGCATATCGTATTCTTTCTTTCATCAAATTTAAACTTGCATAAATTTTATGATCCTATCGATCTATGGATGGAAGTTTGCAACAATCAATCTCATCCCTGGCAAGATTTCATTTCGTATTGTCCAGATCTTTCTGTGAATTTCAAACAACAAGTTAAAATGGTTTCAATTTTCATTTACATTACTTTTAAACCATCTTTGGCTTGTTGGGTCATTAGTTGTAAAAGAAAGCTCAATAAATTCGTTCAACAAGTGGTTGCATTGGATCTATGATTTTACTTAACACTTGTCTAAACTGGTTAGAGTAAGGTAGATAGAACCTGAATAAGCCTTTTAGGTAGTAGTTTAGCTTTTCAGTCTTGCATCCTTTGTCTTTTCCTGAAGCTTGCTTTTCAAAGCTCTTAGTGTAGTCCTAAGCTCCTGCCATTTTTCCTGCACAATAAAATCAAACTTTTCTTAAAAGTTATGGTTATAGATTAGATTTGCTTTCTATTTTTTAGTTTTAGTATTTTATTTTATCCACGCAGTGTTCTGACAACCTGTCTGTGAGTTTGGTATAGCTCTGAACCTTTTGCAGGTAGTTGGTGACATTTTTGGTAGCGGTTGCAGAGCTCGAATGATGGATCGAGGATGTGAGAAGCAGAGTGCGAGGACCAGAGATTCTAAGGTTCTCAAGTGCTCTATTCAGCAAAGCACTTGTCTCAGCTGGAGCCAAATGTTATCACATATATAGTAGTCGGGCTACCATATTCTATTTTTCAGATTCCAGTACACTTTTCAGCCAGTTCCCTTGCATATGAGATGTTGATATGAGCATCTATGTTGGATCATTATAGATTAATGGACTATAGTACTCTCCCATGCCATGACTGAGTCTCAGTAAACTCAGATTTGAGGACTAATGTAGTCATTCAGCCATTTGCAGAGCAGTTAGTAGTGCCCAGAGTTGCATCAGTGTTTTCTCATTGGATAGATGATTGGTTCAAATGGATTATTTACATGTTTATGACTCAGCTTATATTATCTTATGTTATGGTTATTGTTGTCTGCCGAGATGCACACCAGCAGCAAAAATCTTTCGAAAGTTGTCTCCTCACTACAAGTGGGAGAAGTGTGGCCTTGGGGGCAAGCAATGAGCCAGGTACTGTCCCCTGAATCCTAGCTCCTCCGTTTAGGCTAACTCCTAATGAAGCCAAGGGGGGTTGTCCCTAACAAAGAGTTTTCTATGGCTCTTGTGTTTTAAGTGTTTTTAGGTGTTGCGGATGCAGATAGGTGTTTTTTAGGAGTTTTATAATGAGATCATAGTTTATAAAAGTGAGATAAACACAAGATAAAAAGCAATCCACGTTGCAATCACGAGACACAAGATTTAGAGATAAACAATACAATGAAGACTTGTGAAAGAAGATAGCATCCACAGATAAATAACTTAGACAAATTCCAATGGACAAATGGCCCAGATTAATGGTGATGCATAAAAGTTCAAAAAGACTAGTGCCAAATGGTGTCAAATATACGAAGTGCTTAGGGATGTTGAAGATACAAGTCTCAGAAATAATGTTGGTGAAAAAGTTGTGCAAATTATCTTGGTTGATTTTATGAGTTTTAGTGATATTGATTATTAAAGCTAAGAAAGCAAGGAATAAGTCCAACCGGAAAAAGTATGCCTTCAGTGGCTCCCCTTGGTGACCTGACGGACCGTTCAGTATTCTAGGCTACGTGTTCAAGGAATCTAACCAGCAAGCTAGAAATCTATGACAACGGTGATTTCCGGCGCCAACAGTAGGAATTTCCCCACTACCTGAGTATTTCTCGAAGCAATGTCGGTTCGTTGGTTTATGGGGGTGAAGATTTTATTATGGTTATCACTTGTAAGATCAACACATCCAGTCACCGTTTTGAGTAATCCAACCCCTTAGGGAGGGCAGAGCATATTTGGTGGTGGAAAGCAACGAAATAAAAAAATTTTAAAAAGAAAGGGGGGTGTGAGGTTAAGTTTTTATTAAGAGCACAAGAAAAAAAACTCTCCGACAGAGAGCACTCTTGACTTCCTCTTATGACAATGTTCAAGAGGCTTATGATGCACGGAATTAAATAACTGTACTGGAAATAAGGTCTAATCTACCCAAGAATCTCTTTCAGGTCAGAGACCGTACTCTAGAGAGCATGGGGGTAAGTAAAAATTGAAATAGAAGCAACTCTCCGACAGAGAGCACTATTGATCCACTATTGGTGAGATTCAAGAGATTTATTGAAAACAAGAAACAGATGCCAAACGGAAATAAATAAAGCAGTAAACTCTCCAATAGAGAGAGCACTCTTGATCCACCTTTCGGTGAGATTCAAGAGATTTTTGGTTCCTTCTTTTTCTTTTAGCAATTGAATAAAATTAGAAATGATGAAAGTAAAGCTATACTAACAAAGATTTACTTTATGAAAGTTAAGAGACTAATCTACTCTAAACAATTATTATGCACGTGAAAAGTAAAAATAAAAAACAAGGGACAATACAGGCTTCCCCCAAATGGGGGAAGTGGGGTGTGGGAGCCCTTATCCCACTTGCTCTTTATTAACTTTTTACAATGTTTTTGATGTTTTTTGCCTCTTCTTGAATGAACAAGGTGAGAAAGGGAAAGAGAGAAGAGGGAGATGTTTTTGTCTTTTTCGCTTTTTGTTTGTTCCTTTGTTCGCTTATAGCCTTTGGGCTCTTTTTTGACTTCCCTGAAAACAAGAGCTTTGAACACTAACTTGCTAAACGTTAGTCCAAAGATAAGATAAAAACATATCTACAAACTAACTCTAAAAGAAACTAAATTTTTACAATGAAAACAGAGGAAAGCAAACAAAAGAAGAAGCTATGAAACGGAGGAGAAAAAGGCAAAAAGAGGGTTGCCAACTAAGGTGAAAGAGGACAGCAAAGAAAGGCAAAAGAAGGCTGCAAACTAAGGCAAAAGAGGGCAGCAAACAAAGGCAAAAGAGAGCTGCAAACTAAAGTGAAAGAGGGCAGCAAACAAAGTGGAAGAAGGCTACAACAAAGGTGAAGAAAGAGGTTGCGAAAAGAGAGAAAAAAGGACGCAAACTAAGTCGAAAAGAGGAAGAAAGAGGCTGCAAACTAGCAAAGAAGGCAGCCAACAAGGCCACACGGTTTGGTGAAAATTATGTAACTTGAAATCCAAACTTTGCCTAACCAAAAAATTAGACTTTTTACTTCAAAAGATAAATAAAAATAGGGAGGAATCGGTTAAACCTTTGGATCTCGCATAGCAAGTAATTACTGGAAATTGCACTTGACTCCAAGAGAGGAAGATGCAACTAAGCTCAACCTTCTGCTTGGTAGGATGGAGTGACCTGCAAAACAACAACTCATAGACTTGCCAAACAAAGGATTAGATCATGTATTGTTCACAAACTGAAATAAAAAAGCAACATAAAATATAACTGAATAAAACAATGCTCTTTTTCGATCTCTAAAAGTAAATCAATAAACAGATAAATTGAAACTACAAATACCTATTCTTATGTACTTGAAAAAGCCTTCTAAAGCATAGATTCATAATCTCAAATTGACAAGAAAGAGAAAACTAAAATAACATCACCTCATCCATCAAGTACAAGCATCCACAATATCACACCACATGAGCCTCCAAAGCCTTTCTTTTTTTTCCAATGGTTGCATGAAAGCAACAAGCCTTTACAAAGTTTCATCAGAGGTTCTCTGCAAAAATTCTTTACCCCGAAAAGCAAGAAGAGACCTCTTATTTATAACAAAACCAAGCCCCAGGGGGAATTAATGAACTAAGGATCAAGCCGAAGTTAACTAAGCTTGAAGTGAACTAAAGACTGAGTTGAACAGAGCTAATCAGAAGTGGAACTAGAGACGTAGATGCCACCTCTGCTACCAACTCAAACCCCAGGGGCCACATCACCCAAAACCTTCACCAAACAAGCCACATGTGAGCCTCCTCCTCATGTGAGTCGTACGGCAATGACGTGAATGAATCTCACCAATAAAATATATGCCTTGAATCAAAACTTAATGTATGATGGGTTCATGTTTGATTATCTCAAATCTTACATGCAATAAGAAATGGGGGGGGGGGGCACTCCTTGGCTTAGCGCAACCAATCCATCCAAGTAAGTGCGGGCCCTCACAATAGTGAGTTGACGTCACCTCCATGCGATTAATTGCTTACCTTCACGAGGAACCAATGCATGGTGTATTATTTCATAAGCCAATGTTTAATTTTTATATATGGTGATGTGGAAAGTGGGGTCTACACCCTCAAACAATCGTGAGTGTAGCGTGAGTCTCCCCCTTATGCATTTGACGCCACCCCTCATTGCTTTGATACCATACAATATGCCACACCAACACATGATATGTTAAAACATGGTTTTAAAATAAAACGCATGGGATCCACCCTCCACACCAATCGCATGCATGCAAGGGTAGCGTGAGGTGAGTCCATGTTGACGTCACCCACATTCCACCATTTGCTTTGCAATTTGTATTGGATAAACATTATATGGCATGGTTTATTTTTATAATGAAATTTCTATTATGTGGAGAGGGGTCCACACAATCCCACCAATCGCCACCTTCATATGCCAATGTGAGCCTTTCACCCTCACTTCACTTTTTGCTAATATTAATCATGACCTCTTTTTTATCCAAAGTTTGTTTGGAGTCTTCCTTGAAGAGGGTCGCAAATCAATGGGGGACCCATGCCAAGTCATCCCCACCATTAAAATATTAACTTTGACCTTGAATTTGACTTTTCTAATATTTGGACTTTGGTGCATTTTGTCCAAATTTAGCATTAAAATGCTACTTTGACACTCTGTTAGCCGAATGATGACTTTTGGGATGCTTCAGCCAGCTGAAACATAGTGAAAGTGGCCCGTGGGGTAAAGATGCTGCTCCGAGCTTGAAAATGAGCCCAACCACACCAAAAACGAACTCCGGATCACACATTTTTACATTTTGAATTTTTCCATTTAAACCATTAAAAAAAGGCTTAAAAACGGAACCAAAAAAAAAAATTTATTTTTTCTTGGAATCAAACAAAACTCTAAGGGGACCTAGTACATGTTCATACAACTCAATCGAAATGCCTAGCATGTTGAAAAACATTGACACGAAGGCTCTAATAACCTGCTAAGGTCGAAACACCAAGACAACTACCCCAGCTTTGGAGGTGTGAATGAAAAACTCAAAAATTATTAGTCGTTTGTTCAACAACAAATAATAACCAAGAGAAAAAACACTCTGGGCTAGTTAGCTTGATGCTCAAGTCCAAGAAGCCGATCCTTTTATAAAAAATTAAATGCTAGGACATTTTTTACAATTTCCCCAAGGGGGTATGAACATGTATTTACAAAAAATAAAAAGTTTAGCCCAAAACTGGCTAACTCTAGACCACACTGAACTCTGTAGATGAGCATGCTCGATAACTGGCGCCTCCATAGGAAGTTCAACGATTGTACAAAATAGTTGGTAACAGTGATCTTTGCTCTTATACTCATTCTTGTGACATGTATTAGCATTTAGTATCATGATCTAGCAGTCATATAAATATGTGGACTTGGATGTATTGATATTATGTATGTATGTCCCTACTCAAACCTAGATGTTCTTGATCTATACTCATTGGTTTCACCCTCCTTAATGAGAATAGAGGTAGGCATTCCCACCATACTTTGGCTTGCTAGTGTTGGTTTCATTATTCACTATCTCCACCCATCCATTACCTTCCAGTTATGTTTCCAACTCGACCTCCTATTTGACTTGTAGCATGGAGGACCTTTCCCCACTAGAGCCCCTTTGTTGGACAAGCCTCCCTGTTTATATGTGTCCTGGCTCTAAGTTGCCTAGGTTGTGTTGGCTAAACCTGAAACAAGTAGCACTGCCATCAATACAATGTGTTTGGAAATGAAATGAATATCTTATGAAAAATCCCATTCATGAAAAGTAGTATTTTTGAACATACATGAATGCAAGACAAGCCTAATGAAATTGGCTTTGAATTACATTAAAGCATTCATGAAAAGTAGTGTTTTTCAACATATATGAATGCATAAAGCCTAAAATAATAAGAATACGTGTAAAAAAAATATGGACCAAGGCTATGGAAAATTAAAGACACAAAAGCAATGGTTCCTATAGTTATATCTCAAGATTGCTGACCTCATTTGTATTGATTTGGATTGTGAGCATTTGTCGAGGTGAATAAGCACCTCTAAAAGGAACTTATCCATTTGTGAGGCATTGCCATCCCCTGTGTTGTTGCTTGTTCGCCATATGCTAGAGTGAGCATCCCATTTCCATATCCGAAGTGTCACAATGTCAAGTTGGTAGTCATCCTTTGACCTAGCCTTTGAATTTTAGCCTTCACCCTGCACTAGCAAAATGATTACAACTATGAAGTGAGTATGGTCTTGAAAGTTTGGTCTGAGTTATAGTTAATAAATGAAATCCTATATATTTGGTTGATAAATCGCCAGTGAAATGATTGTTACTTATTATAATAGCTACTTGAATGATTTGTAGAGCATGTCTTAACCTTTGAAAACTTGTGGTGGATGGATGTCAGCCTGGTTTATATTATATGGTTATTTATAGATTATTATTTTGTCTATCTGGGTATATTGGATGTTGTATATGATCATGCAGAGACCTATAGGGTGTATGAGTATGCACCTTAGATGGATTTGGACTCCCTGAGTCCAATGAGACAGCTTGCTTTTAGTTTTGGGCAATTGCAGGGATGATCTGGCTCAGTGTACCATTCTGGTGCAATTTTGCCATGCTGGATGGCCTGTGTGAACACAAAGATGATTTATTTGGATCTCCTAGGGCATTGTATGAGGAGGGGGTGATCCAGCCACTTGTTTTCACCATATTACCCCCCTCCCAGAGAACCCGGTGGGCTCAGTTGGATAATGCAGGCACCCTAGGAGGCAGTTTTGGGCATATCACGTTTCTCGAGGCATATAAAAAATAATTAAAATGGCAACTGAAAAATTTGATTTGGCCTACTGAGGCAAGGAAATGGCATGGGAAGAGTTTTGATGATGAGTGTGATGTCTTCTACTCCTTCTCCAGCAGTTGCAACACTTGGATGGACCCACATCCATCTCTCCAGCATATTTTATTCTTTTTTGGAGCTTTTGGAGGCTCACGATTTCCTCAGAGAGACAATCTTTTACAGTTAAAAAATTATATTATTTTTATTGTGCCATGGGGACACACTAGGAGAGTTAGTTAACACTCCTTGGACCCACCATGAGCTTTATTGAGTGGGATCCCCTCTCCTAGAGTAATTTGGTCCATTTTTATATTATATTATTGTATTGATCCATGTACTTTATGTTGAGCTCATCTCAACCATTGATTAGAACATTTTTTAATTTTAATCTTAGCCACCCATTTGAAAAGTGGTTATGATTTTGGTCCTCTCATTCCTATTTAAAGGAGAGAGCTTCTCATTTGTAAGAGGTCTTTGGCTCTTGGATATGAATAATAGAAAACTATTTTTGTGGAAATTCTTGGATCTCCTTTGCATCCTGTGCTCTTAGATGGTGATTGGAAAATCTATTACTTCCTAGCATTTGGGTATTTGTTGTGAAATCTATATTTTTTGGAAAACATTGTCTTGTCTACAAGAGGGCGACTTCAACTTGGGCGTTTTTGCAGGGGTTCCTCAACTCACTTGGCTTGGCTTCGCTTATATCAGGGGGTTTTCATTAGTATCATTGCGATCTATGATTTCATCTTGCTATTTTTCTGTAGCATTTGTTCTTTCCTTGTGACGCATCAAATCTGATATGATTGACGTTTGTTGTGCAAGAGAGAGGGCACATTAGCTTCCTTGGGAAAATCGTTTCACATAGAGGCTTCCTTCAAATCTTCTCAAATTGATCGGGACAACATAGATCATCATCATCAAGGTATCTACAAGGTTTTCCAAGTAAGATCTACATGTTAGCTCTTCTTTTCTAGATCTCAATCCATTGGCATCTTCATTTTCATGTTAAAATCCTAAATATAAAAAATCAAAAAATATTATGGATCAAACCGCTTGATCTCTTGGCAAACCATTTCTGGGTTTTGTAGATCAGGTCAAACCCTAAGTGGGTCTTCCGAAACGTTTTGCTTAAGTGACTCCATTTGGCCCAAATCCCAAGGTAATGAATTTCAAAAGGGTGGCAAGCTTCTCCTTAGTGAATGGAGTGCTAATTTTCATGAACATGCATGGAGATGTTATACTCGGTATTTTAATGATATGAGGGTAGATCTGGGCACCCAATTGGCCTTTCCAAAACCTCCAACCTTTGCATGTCAAAACGCTCATTCAAATTTTCAAGATCATACAGCGATCCTTTCTCAATGTCAGTGAACAACCTAGAAATTCAATGAACGTGAACTTCCTTGACATTTATTTGGCGCTTTTGGCCACCCAATGGGCCATTCTACTCGGTCCAACTCACTCCAAGCAAGGCGTTGTCCATCCAAGCACTTTTCCAAACAAAGGGGGCTTTTATAGTATTATTTCAAGCTATTCCAGGCTACTTCAAGATTAATTGATGGCACGCCTAAGGTTTTTATTTTAAAAATCCTACGTTTGTTGTCTAATAATTTATTAAAAGGGAAAAACTTGCAAGATATGTTCTAATTTGTAGCTGAGGATGCACTTTTTAATTTTTTGAATTAGTTGCCTAATAAAGTAGGTCGATTTTCTCAGTTTGGCTTCTTGCACACATCTAGAGCAAAATAATGATGATGTGGCAGCTTGGCACACATGTGGAACAAAATAATATGATGTGGCATCATGGTACACATGTGGAGGTGATCTAATGACTTCTAAATAAAATCTCAACAAGAGATTAAGTCATAACCGTTGGATTGAGCTTCTAACCATGAAATCATCCCTCTTAAAGCAAATTGTGGCCCGTGGGGCTAAGACGACTACGCAAGGAAGTGATTAATTGGTCAAAGGCATGGAATGAAGGAAACAAGCAATGATTTCTCAAAACAACCCATGGTTTTAGCAATCAACACATAGTTTTAAAAAGCAATACATGGTTTTCTCTCTTGGTATTGAAAACAACCCATGGTATTTGGCATTTTGTAATATTTTTCTCTTTAGACCAAGGAGGGTGCCTTCCATAGCCCAACGACTTGGCTTATTTTTGTATTATTTCATGTAAAAAAGATGGATCTCAACAATTGATCCACAAACAACCCTCATCTCCCATCACAAACCATTTTTTATGTAACAAACTCTTCCAAAACCCTAGATCCCTTCTAGAGAAGGATTTGACCACTCTTAGCTATTTAAAGCAGGGTGAATTGCTTCCTAAGTGTGGAAATTTTTACTAGGAATAAAATTATACTCTTTTTTCTCTTGCTCACTATTGCGTTTAAGGCTATTCTTTGCTGTATCTTGAATTATCTTAAGAGATTGGTTTGATCATGGGAAAACCCATAAGGGTTTGTGGTAATTTAAATTTCTTTTCCTTGTATTTAATAAAGTCTAGGATGATTACTGCAACCTTGTCTTACATGAATGTCTAATTGATATTCTTATCTTGATTGCTGCAACTTCTTGGTTTCATGTTAATTTTACATTCACTAAATACTTTATTAATGTTGTGATGAGCTTGTGCATGGACAGGTTAGTGGGTCCGCTTGAAGTTTGCAGGTCTTTATTGCGGGATTGGAGCTAAAGAAGTTTGAGTTTAATCAAGCTATCAAGGAGGGGGATTGTGACATACTCCACCCTCCCTTGGGTTCCTTCATTTTGATAATCCATTTGTCCCATTGAGATTCCCTCAAGGTACTAGGTCTAGCGTTTATCAGTGATAATATTTCTTTGGCTTAAATTACTTTCAGTTCCTCAAATCTACTAATCTTTACTTGTGTTTGTAGGTACTTGGATCAGATCCCAAGAAGGAAACTTCAGGAAAAAGAAAATCGATTTGATCTCCTAGACATCTATTTACTATTTTTAAAACCCTAAGGAGTTGATAAACCCTCTAATAAACCAGCACTAATGGAGCCTCTTGTTGCATCCAAGTACTTCAATAGGTAACTCTTGAATATTTTCCACTACCTATTTTATATGTTGGTTTTGATCTAAGTTTTCATATCAATCTAGTGTTGAATCATTGTTCAAAGATTATACCAAGCTTGTGTAGTGGAGTTACCCTTTAGGGAAATTCTCTACATGCTCACTATGCTAGGTGAGACGCATCATATTCAGCACTATTTCAATACTAATTCGTCCTGAGTTATGTCATTCTGATGCACTGAATATCAAATTGTATTTGTGAGGTATGTTATTTGGTACATTATTGTTGATATATAAAAGAATAAGTAATAACCCTATTGCTGATATTTTTACAAGTATTTCCTGAGAATTTTATTACAATCCTAATCATTATTATTAATGCTCCAATTATGAAATAATCCAAGAATATTCATGATTGTTGTCTGATCAATTCGCCCCCCAAGTATCTCCTAAATAGTGGCAGTTTATAACCAGTTTATTTGTCACTTGATTGAATGCTATAAGGGGGTTCAGTGCAAATGAGCAATTACTTCCAAATACAAATTAACCAATTTGTTGATCAACCTTTATCTTCTCACACTATTCTAATTTATATTTAGTGGATATATGCTAAAGTGGTTTGACATCACAACTTCTGCAAGTCTAATAGATCACTACTTCAGGACAACTACCAACATTAATTAAAACTCTGGATTACTTTATCATATCCACCTAAACAATAGCAAATACCTCTGTACTCAAAACACATAAGCAATTGGGTATTATACCTCTGTACTCAAAACACATAATCAATTGGGTATTATACCTCTGTACTCAAGAGTCAAAACACACAATCAACTGGGTATCATTGAGTCATTACTTGAAGGAAATTCAACCACCAAGTTTATGTTTCCTGAAACTTTCATGCCATTCCAGACCCAAGACGTTTCTATATATACATATATCGTGTTTGACAAGTCTCTGCTCTTCTAACTTGAATCTTTGACATCAAGATTGCCACTAAACACCCATTCCAAACTTGATATTTGAGGTCCCGTTTGCATGGTAGCTGTGGTACTGTTACGCTGCACTTGTACCCAGCACACCTTCAGGTGTACCCCAGGAGAGAGGGCCAATTTTCTCGACCAGGAGGGGTATTATTAAGCAATGGTGGTCATGGCTGGGCCATTTGGTCCTCCTTTAGGGGTACTATGGCTTAATGGCACTGCTGAATGCCCTTTATAGGGGTTTTTTAACCTCAGAGTTGGTGTCTGGAGCCCCTAAGGGTTGACCACTGGGTCACATGGCTCCATATCCTATTTACGTGCTCTAATGGCCTCTGCTTCAACTACGAGACACTCGTCTTTATTCGTAGTTGTTGACGAAATTGTCATTGATGCCAACATAGAATTGCAGTGGCCCCATAGGTTGTCATTGATGCCACCAAGTCCCACTTGAAGTGCCTTGAATCCCTTACAGAGTGGGTTTGTGCCTTGAAGCACCTTGTACCCAGTTGACATGGTTCCTGTACCCACAAGGCTAGATCTCAATGCCACCACCTTGCTGAAGAGGTTGAAGACCTTGTTGATGGTGTTAAAGACCCTGGAGATGGTCCTAAAGCCTTAATGAACGATGGCGAAGCCCTAGATGGGTTGGAAAAGTATTAATGACCCATTCTGTGGTCATTCATGCTCTAATGGTGTCATGGTACCCCAAGAGAAGGTCTAGCAAACCCACAAGTGATGTCATGATGGATCTTGATCCTTGGAGGTCTCCTGGTGAGGGTGAGGTGATTGAAGAAGCCTATGAAGCCCCTTGCTTGATGAAAAATCCCTGAAGAAGTCCTTGGACCCACACTTAGTGGTTTGACGACCTTGCAACCCTTGTTGGGGTCATGGAGCTCTTGTATGATGATGAAGACCCTGTATGGTCTTTGACATGCTATGGAACCCATGAACATGTCCTTGGTATGATGAAGAAGCCCATGAAGAATTGGAACCCCTGATGAATACCTTGATGCCCTTGCAAAGGCCATGAAGCCCATTGCTTGCATGATGGCATGATGAAGGCACCCACACACATGTGATGACACTTTGACACTTGCATGGGTTGATATGGTGTTAAAAATGTGGTGAACACACTTGCTTGCACTTGATGATGGGGTGAAGGTGGTGAGTGTGGGACATGACATCATTGATGGCTTCATGAGGTTGAGGATACCCTTAAATGTGCTAATGACTTATGGACAAATGGTAAGAAGACAGTGTTTTAAAAATCGGCCGAGTCCGAGTCTGAGTTGGCCGAGTTGGCTGAGTTGACCCCCAACCGAGTTGACTCAGCCTACAACTCGGCTTGGGTGGCCAGTTTGATACCGTGTCGGCCGAGTTGAGGTTCGAGTCGACCGAGTTAAGGTTCGAGTTGACCGAGTTGCAAACCGAGTCAACCGAGTTAGTTGTGGCAGACACCCACACACTCGCGAACTCCAAAAAAAACTGTTTATTTTTTATTTTTAAGATGTTTCTTATTCTAACCCTATCTCAAGGCCATAAGATGACCCTCTGCCCTTCTATTTGCCTCACACTTCTGCTATGAGTTGTTTGTGAGCATTTGGCATTATCAATGTTTGGATTCATGGAGGCTTGGAGGACCGTCCAACAGTGAAGAACAGCCAGTAGGCTTAGAGGAGTTGGACTGTTGGAGACTGGTTTTAAGTTACCTAGGTGTATGTTAGTTGCCAGCTAGCCACTGCATTTTTTTCTCATTAAATTTATAAATATCAGTCCTGTTTTCTATTGTTTGCTACCAAAATAATAAGATTTTTTTTATTTTTTCTTTTCATGTTTAGATTTGTTTTGCATTTAGATTCTAGATTGACCCCAAAAGGAAAAGATTTGATATGGATCCATGCTCATGTCATTGAAGGAGAATTGTATTGCAAGTATTGCAAGAAATGGATTAAAGGAGGGGACATTAATAAACTTAAACAACAGTTGGTTGCTGTTAGAGGAAATGTTGCCCCATGGGAAGCTAATTTAGAGTTGATTGGAGAGATTAGGTTGGAGTTGCAACAAAAGTTTGATAAATTTAAAGAGAAGAAGGCTAAACAAAAATAGATGTATGATCATTGATGTATGATGTAGTGGCATCATAGCATGTTGTTTTTTGGACTCTACACTATACAGGCCATTTAGACCTCATTGATTATGGTTTTTGTTCCAGATATGTATTACATAGCACACTTGGTACCATTTTGATATATTCACCCTTATATGCTATATACATGAGTAGACATTGGATATTTTGTCTCTAATGCTTTGGAAGCATGGATTAAAATCTTTAAAATATTGTTTTTCTTTAAATTTTAATATTTTATGCATTTTTTGAGTAATCTGAGTCATTAAATTCAAATCGGCCGAGTCATTACCGATTCCGAGTCCAAGTTGACCCTTGACCGATTCCGAGTCTGAGTCTGAGTCCGAGTTTTAAAACATTAAGAAAACTCACCATTAGAATGGATGTCTTTGTGACAAATTATAATTATAATTATAATATAATAAAAATATAAAATCAAAATAAATCTTACCTTCCTTACCATGTGGCATGAAGTCGGTCCCATTGCAAAATACAAATTCAAATAAAAAATAAAAATTATTTCTGACTGGTCGGCTCATCTTTTTTTTGGAAGATTATTATAAATACCTGATCAAAACTTCATTTTTTCAGTGTGAAATTTGGACGAGCTCTAAGATTTTTCGGAGGTCTGAGGAAGAAAACGTAGTGGACTGTGGTGGAAGCAGTAGGGACACAGACCCGAATTTCACAGCAGAGAAAGCCTCTTTTTGTTTAGTTTTTCTTCTTCTAAATCTCGGGTACATTTGTTGAGCTCTTGGTGTAGATACTATTTGGAACAGCAGTCTATTTTCTTCTTTTTTTGCAAACCTAGTTGTCTTGCTTGGGGTCTTTACCAGCTCACGAATTTTTTAAGAAAAACAATCCTATTCTACTCAGCCTAAACAGTCCAATTGTAGAGAAGAAGAAAGCCCTAATTTTCATACATTTCCAGTCCAAATTTTGATCAGTGATTTGCTTCCCTCTTTCTTCCAAGGTTTCATCTTGACCTAGTTTTGGAATGTATCCTAACTGTTGGTGAACAGCAGCAATAAATACTCTTTTGGGGCAGCAGCGAGAATTTTTTAACAGTCCCGAATTTTACAGTCAACAGCAACAGTGATCGGAGTTTTTTGAATGTCTCCACAGTCATGAAACATCCAAAGTTTAACAATCTGGTATAAAGCATTCCCAGTCCTGAAATTGCATGATAGTCAGCTATGTGAGAGATCGTATGATTGGGTCAATGTGAAAAATTCTGGGGTTACCTTCTCTTGTTCTCTTGAATGCTAAAGATGGAAAATATGCAATATGTCATGTGTAATGTCCTCTTTTGCCTAGGCATTGAGGACCAACCCGCTAACCTATGTGATTCCTGTGGGTTCGAGCGGGTACTGACAGTCAGGGAATCAGCTGAAGACTAACGCCATCTACAGAAGATCTAGGGCATCAATATTATTTCATCATTGGGTTGAAGAGGGCCACCAGAGCCAAAGTCCACCTGCATGCATGACATTTGAGCATTATTTAATGATGCATGCACCTGATTAAGTCTCCATGCGCATGCATGCAAGTCCACTGCAAATTAGAAGTTAAACTGGCCTAATTAGGTCAAAAGTTAGGGTTTTCGCAATTGAAAGTTATAAAAGAAAGATAAAGTGAATGGAGAAGATACTTATGTGATAATTGATTTGTGGAGTTGAATTGGAGAGCTCGATGAGCTAAGTTGGGGTTGAGCGCATGCTCAGCTAACTGGTGTATTTCAGCAGCGAAATCTATCTACCCTAGTTCATCATTAAGTTGGATCATACAGGTTCAGCACTAGTTCATCATCAGGGTACATTCAGCAGTTATTCCGAAAGGTTGATTATTCATCCAGCCAGAGGGTTTCACCGTCACACCGTGTCACCGTGATCAGAGACAAAGCAAGCACATCATCCGGGCTCCCAACAACGGCTTATTTATTTGATCTATATACTGGTATGTACATGCATTGATTTCTCCTATTTTATAGCATCTCCGTATTTTTCAAGGGCACATATTTGCATGCAACCGCATGCATGCAAAGTTCGGGGTTTGCTTTCCTATTTGATTAAGGAGTAAATCTATTAGCCATCTACAGTATACCCATAAACCGAAAAATATTAGTTTGGGATATTACAGTGGTACCAGAGCTGGTTTTCCTACTAACCTAAGGGAAAAAAACATTTAGGTGAATCCAAGCAGGGTTTCCAATTGAGCATAATTGTGTTTTACCTTCAAACTCGTGAAGTATTACGGGGTCGTTTTCATTAGTAGTTGCAAAACGTTGGAGAAGACCCATTTTTGCTTTGGGGTCGATTTCATATTGGGGACCAATTCTCTAGTAGAGGTCGATCTAAACAAGACAATTCCATTGCTAAGAGTCAATTCATCAGAGAAGAAGATCACAGATAGTTTGAGGAAGGCGAAATTCATCTACAGGAGGCCAAGTCTATCATCTCGTGGGCCGAATCCATTGCTTGAGCTCGCCAATTTGAGGAAATTGTGGTCTTTTCCGGAAGAGTATCCGAGCTGATTGGAGGGCTCTAAAACTCGTGAAGATCGATTTGGTAATTGAGACAGAGGTCACATTTTTCAAGTGACTTAAAACCTTGGCTATGTGCTTGGCAAGCTCATAAGTGAGGGATCCTATAGTGTTGACGATAGGCCGAAGCGGAACCCCTTCTTTGTGGATTTTGGGAAGGCCATAAATCCTGGGAGTGATATCTCTGGTGGGGATAAGGCGTTTTTTCATGTACTCATCTAAATCAAAGTTTAGGATAGCTTTCTTTACTTCTTTGGTTACTCTAGAGATAGGATTGCTACTAAGTTTCCTATAGCTTCCACTATTGGTGAGGTGGTCAAGCATTTTGATATTGTAGTCTGCCCTGTCCAAAATCACAGTGGCTCCACCCTTATCTGCTTTAAGAATAACTATGTCATCATTAGCCCTAAGGTTTCTTAAAGCCCGTTCTTCTTCTTTGGTAATGTTGCGTTTGGGTGGCTTGGCCTTTCTTAAAACTAATGCACACTCCTGTCTTATCGTTTCTTTGTGCACGGTGTTCAAATTTTGGATGCTATCTTCAATGTTGCAGATAATGGATTCAACTGGAATGGTCTTGGGGGCTACAGCAAAATTGAGACCCTTCTTTAGAATAGTGGATTCAACAATGTCTAGAGTGTGGCTGGAGAGGTTCACCAATTTCTTACCCTCGTTTGCTTTCTTGCCAATGTTTGCAGTGTGCGCAGGTGTATCGTTGGGGTTTCGACCTGATCCAAGTTCCCTATCATTGTGTGCTCTATTACCATCATTTGCATTAAGTGCTGGTATATTGCCGTTGGCATGATTCATATCACACGCTGGTGTATTGCCTTGTGCCCCACTTGCTGGTGTATGTCCATTGTTTGCACCCAGCGCTAACGTTGGCGTATTGCTGGTGTCATGCTGGTGTATATTGCCGTTAGCCTAATTTACATTACACGCTAGTGTATTGTCGTGTGCATCACTTGCTGGAGTATGTCCGTCGCTTGCACTAATTGCTAACGTTGGTGTATTGCTGGGGAAGACACCATTTAACTTTCTACCAAACATCTCATTATTATAACACGTTGGTGTAATACTCTTGGCATCATCTGCTGGTGTATTACCATTGCTTTCCTTTTGCGCTAACGTTAGTGTATTGTTGTGGTTTGGGCTCGGTTCATTTATCTTGCAATTGTTTGCTGTCAGATCGTTGATTGCTGTCAAACCATCGAATGCTATCTTCCCCTTGATTGCTGTCCTATCATCAATTGTAGTCTGCGCAGGTGTATTGCTAGGGTTTAGGCGTGATTCCAGTTTCATGATCTTCTTTTCTTGTCTCAGTTGTGCCTTACGTTCCAGGTTTATTGCTTTCAGGGCCGCGCTAGCATCTGCCACTGTCTAGAGATCCATGCGTGTGGTATTTGCTAAACATAAGTGCAGGGTGAGTGCTTTTATGGACAGGCGATCCAACTCACAACGTGTCTAAATAGGGATGGCAGCCCCGAGGTGAGCACCAGTTGGCTTCCCTCTATTCTCAATCGGGGAGGCAACTTTCCCCCTCAATCTGTCCCTTGACTTTGTTCCCATTGTTCTTAACCTTTCCCCTTGTACCCTTCTCCCTCATTCAAGCATCTCTCCTTACCTTTTTAGTCCTCCTTCCTGACCCTAAATAAGACCAAAAATTTTTAATAAACACATTAAAAACTTAATTAATAAATTCAAATTCAAATTAAAGAATTAAAATTAATAATTTTAATAAACACATTAAAAACTTAATTAATAAATTCAAATTCAAATTAAAGAATTAATAATTATAATATAAAAAATTAAATTTAAGAATCAATTTAAAAAACTAATAGTCAAACTAAAAATAGGATCAAAGTTATTTAATAATAATAATTCTTAAATTATATTTAAGAATTTACCTTTAAACACATTTTTAATTTTTAGGATTTTCTTTAAACCTTAGAATAACCTAGACACGTTAATAAACACATGAAAGACCTAGTTTAAGTAATATTTTTTGAATAAAGTTAAGTTTAATAGCCTTTTCAACACATTAATAAACACTTGAATTTTCATAGTTTAATTAAAAATTTTAAAAATTAAGGCATAATAATTATTATTGACCCTAAAAATTAAGGTATAATAATTATTAATGACCTTCTTTAGGCTACAATAATTTTCATTTTTTTAATAAACTTTAACCTTACAAAACCCAAAAATATTTGGTGAATTAGGTTTTTGTGTTTCTAGGGTTTTTAATAGCTTTCTAATAATATTTATAAAAAAGACTTAAGCTAACAATTTGGTTTTAATATATTAATAATTATTAATTAGCTTACAATATTTCTGCACTAAAAATTTTTTAACCTAGCAAACCCTAACCTCCATAGCCGACATTAATCCCCCCCTTTTTTTCCTACCCAGTTCAGTATTTATCAATGATTCTCGCTCTCTCCACATTTGACATGGTCCTGATGATGAATCCTGATATGGATCCGAAACGTCGACTTGGTCATTTCGATACTGTGGTTTCTCCGACAACATCATCAATAGCATGAAACCCTTAGTAATTTTGGCATAATTTACAATGAAACGTCGAAGAAAATTGGACTTCCCTTGCAGGCTCTGAAGCTGCCTGATAGAACAAGGAGGCAGATTTACAATGGCCTCAACTTTCAAAGGATCCACCTGAATGCCTTTGTTAGAAACAATGAATCCGAGCAGTGTCCCTGACTCGACACAGAAAACGCACTTGTGGGGATTCAAGCGAATCTTATAGTATCTGCATCGTTCAAAAATCAAACGCAAGTGATCTAGGTGATCGATCCTCTTACGAGAATGTGCTGGCAAATCATCAAGGTAGGGTTCGACAATGGCTTTAATATCATGGAAGGAAAAATTCATTGCGCGCTGAAAGGTTGCCCCAGCATTTTTCAATCCAAAGAGCATTTTCTTGTACGCAAAGGTACCCCAAGGACAAATGAAAGCAGTTTTATGTTGGTCTTTCGGTTTAATTTGGATTTGATTATATCCGGAGAAACCATCCATAAACGAAAAGACTTCACTTCCTGCGCAAGCATCAATAATTTGATCTATAAATGGCGTGGAATAGTTGTCCTTAGGACAGGCTTTGTTTAAATCTCGAAAGTTAGTACACACGCGTATGGTCCCTTGCTTTTTATACACAGGAACAGGGTTGGATACCCATTCTATCAAAGCTATGGAATAAATAAACCGGCTTTTAGCAGTTTCTCCACTTCAGCCTTTACTGCTACTGCTTTATGCGAGTTAATAGGTCTCAACTTTTGTCGAACACGTTTAGCATCAGGGTATGTTCAGATTTCGTGCTCAACTGATCAATGCCTGGCATCTCCTCATATGACCAAGCAAAAACGTCACAAAATTCCTTAAACAAGGCTGTATAGATCGCAATATCCTCAGGAGAGCAATTTGCGCCATTATGCACATTTTCCACAACATTAGGATTTACAGAGATGTTGATAGGGATAGTAGCGGAAATATTTGCCATGTTCCCCTCAGCAAAAATTCCTTCCCTTGGTAAGAGATTAGTGGGCGTGTCAACATCGTCTACCAGTCTCATATGAAACTCCTGATTCTCTATCCTGCTTAACTCTGGAAGAAAATAGGATCGATGGTGAAGAACTTCGCAGATCTTATCTCGTCTACACATGGCTTCCAGAATGGCTTCATCCGAAGGTAAAACCATATCTAAGCAATCTCTAGAAAGACAGTGAAGTCAAACCGCATATGTGGGTCGTACAAAACGAAAATCGAGGTAGCCGTACAGTGAAGTTTTGGCAAGATTTCCGAGGTGTTATCAGGGAGATAAGTACTGTTGTTCAGATTTGAGTTTGCCTGAAGAATTAATAAGATTTCTCTCATACAGGTTTTCCCTTCGAGGTTTTTCCTGGGTCAATTTGACCAAAAATCAGAGCATTTATTTTTCATGTGGCTGAATTTAAATTTCTGAGTAAGAATTTAGGGTTGCGATAAAGTTTCAGAGTTCAAAAGAAGAAAAGAAATCTCACGTGTTTCATGTTTTCAATCAAAATTTTTATCTTCTAATGCAGATGCAATGATGAGGTTTGGGCATTAAACCATATGCTACACTAAAACTGAAACCGGGTTGGGGTTCTTGAAAATTTTCATGGTATCAGAGCTTGATTGAAGGCTGAAAATTGCACACATAAATAAATGTAAGACTTTGAGAAATAAGGGAAAATAGGGTTGTTGAGTAAAATAGATTCTTGAACTTTCTTGCAGTGATGGCTACCGGTCTTAGAATAGAAGACAGGTTAAATGGGGCTGTAAATTTCAGTCCATGGAAAGCTAGAATAGTGTTGATTTTACAGGATAGTGAACTATGGGACATAGTGAACAACACTACTACAAATCCAATGACCATTCCCATAGATGCTACATATAAAGCCGCTTTTGACAAGAGGGATATAAAGGCCAAAATAATCTTTCTTGATGTAATATAAGCTCATGTGATTCCGCACATATCAAGTAAAGATCATGCCCATCAGATGTGGACCTCTTTAACTAACCTTTACCAAAGTTCTAATGAAAATCGGAAAATGGTATTAAGAGAGGAACAAGGGTGAGAATATGACCACTGACCTCACCAGCATTACACAGGTTCGTGCTGAGCTTGGAGCTATTGGAGAGGTGATAGAGAGTACTGAGTTGGTGCGTGCAACCTTGAATGGTGTGGCGAAGCCATGGGCTGTATTTGTGGAGTCAGTGGTTGCTCGTGAGCACATGCCTTCATGGGATCGTCTTTGGAATGATTTCATACATGAGGTGTTAATTTATTGTAACTTCGGAAGATATTCCTAGTAATGTATTCCTCATTCGAGAGATGAGTTTGGTCTTGTCAGTATCATTAAAAGAAGCAATGTAAATCTCCAAATGTAAGTCGGGTCATTAGTACCCAAGTGTCAATATAATAAATGCTATTTGTAATGTCCAGTTGGACAAGTCGGCCCTGACAGCTAGTAAAGTCGGCCCCACCAAGCTAGAAGTCAAGCCAACAGAAGAATATAAATAAGGAGGCACTCCCTTTCATTTAGACACACTCACTCAAGTTGGTTTTAGCAAGAGGGAGAAGTAGTAGCACACCAAGAAGAAGGAAGCAGTTGTTGTCTAGATTTTACACTACACTGGTTGAGTTCTATATTGAGGAAGTTTTGCGGGGTTTTCTCCCTTGTGGTTTCCCCGAGGAAAATCTTTGTGTTCTTGTGTTCTTATGTTTCTGTGCATGGTGTTCTTTCAATGATCTTCTAGCGGCTAATTGTTTGAAGATATCATCTAAGCAATTTTAAAGAATTTCAACATGGTATCAGAGCCACCCTGAAAGGAGACACTACACAACTAGGGTTTGTTTGTTTTAACAAATCCCTCGACAGATCAACCAAAAAAGAGGGCTCATCCAACTTGCCTCTAAAGGGTGCATCTTTCTGTGGTGACAGAACTGAATTCCAAGAATTTTCAGTTTTCGACCTGTTACTGCTGTCAAGACAAACTAGGGTTTCAGTTTTCTAGGGTCTCATCATCAATCTCAGAAAAAGGAAGATACATTCTACCTCACCTCAAGAGGGCGCATCTTTGCCACCACTCAGCTCCACCTATGATCCCAGCTGCAAAATTAGGGTTTCTACACCAAACCCTAGGACCTCAGGAAGAAGGTGAGTCATGAGTTGCTTTCTGCAAGTATCCTTCTATCTATTTCCATTTGAGGTTCTCAGTTTTCTAAAGATGACAAATAATACCAAGTTAGATGAAAAGCTTGAAGGGGCTGAAAACTTCAGAGCATGGAAGTACAGAATCATGCGCATCCTCCAAGAGAATGATCTAGAGAAATTTGTGAAAGAGGAAGTGAAAGAACCAGAAGAAGTTGAAGCTAAAACCAAGCACAAGAAGGATATGATCATAGCTAAAAGAATCATAGCTGATTCAATCAAATATAACTCGATTCCTCAAGTATCATCCATGGAGACTCAAAAAGAAATGTTTGATGCCTTATCAGGGCTATTTGAAGTAAGAAACATTAATAGGAAGATGACCCTGAGAAATCAACTAAAAAGTGTAAGAGCTAAGAAGTTAGAGACTATGCAATCTTACTTTACGAGAGTAGCTCAAATCAAGGATCAATTAGAAGCCATCGGTGACATGGTTGAAGAAGCAGAAGTTGTAATGATAACTTTGAATGGCCTTCCAAGAGATTGGGAAGCTTTCATCTGAGGAATTTGTTCAACGAGGAAACTAACCAAATTCCGGAAGTTATGGGAAGAATGTGTCCATGAAGAAGAGACGATAGCTGCCAAAGAAGAAAAATTAAATGACAATGAGGATCAAGCCTTAACTACCCATACCAAAGGCAAAAGAAAGAGTCATGACCATCCTCCTAAGACTTGAGGGTTTAAAAGACCCAAGAGAGATTTCTCAAGCTTTGAATGCTTCAATTGTCACAAGTTAAGACACATTGCAATTAACAATCCCATGAAAGCAGAAAGACTCAAGAAGATGAGAAGGTTTCAAGCACATGCTGCTGAAGACAGTCATCAAGAAGAAGAAGAGGAAACAAAGAAGGATGAAGACTCCAGTGAAGAGTATGCTTTGATCTCTGCCCTAACTGGATCAATCTCACTAGGAAATGATACCTGGCTGATTGATAGTGATGCCTCCAAGCACATGACTGGTTTCAAGGAGTCACTCTCTTGCCTTGAACAAAAGGAATATCCACACAAAGTAATGCTTGGAGATGATTCCCAATATCCCATTAAAGGGTTAGGAGAAGCATCTTATAAATTGGATTCCGGAAATCCTATGAAGATGAAGGATGTCCTATATGTCCCAGGACTAAAGAAGAATCTTCTCTCCATTTCAGCTTTAGATAAGAAAGGCTTCAGAGTTTCCTTTGTAGATGGAAAAGTCCTCATGTGGAGCAAAGGCAAAACTATCGATGATGCAGTAGAGATTGAAGTTGAAGAAGGAGGTCTCTACAAACTAAAGGGACATACAAATTCTGCATTAATAACCAGTACCATCTATCCAAGTGAGCTATGGCACAAAAGGCTTGCTCATGTTCACTACAAAGCTCTTCCAATTGTAAGCAAGGTGGTAACTGGTTTACCAGAAATTTAGATAAAACATGAAGGAGTGTGCAAGGGATGTGCACAAGGGAAGAATACTAAGAATCCCTTTCTGAAAAGTAATAGTAAGGCAAAAGGGATCCTAGATATTATTCACTTAGATATCTGTGGGCCAATGCAAACCACTTCATTAAGTGGGTACTCTTACTATGCCTCCTTCATTAATGACTACTCCAGAAAGACTTGGATATACTTCTTGAAAAAGAAGGATGAAGTGTTTGAAAGATTCAAGAGTTTAAAGCCCTAGTAGAAAACCTTTCTGAAAAGAAAATCAAGATTCTAAGATCAAATAATGGAGGAGAGTTTACTTCAAATGAATTCAATGATTTTGGTCAAGAGGTCAAGATTAAGAGGGAGCTCACCATTCCCTACAATCCACGACAAAATGGTGTGGTGGAGAGAAAGAATAGATCCATCATGGAAGCTGTGAAAGCTATGATACATGATCAAGATCTCCCAATGTACCTATGGGCAGAGGCAGCAAGAATAGCAGTATATGTTCAGAATCGAATCTCTCACAGTGCTCTTGGGAATAAAACTCCAGAAGAAATGTTTTCTAGTGAAAGACCATAGGTAAGTCATTTAAATATTTTTGGTTGTCCTGTATACATTCATATTCCCAAGGAGAAAAGATCAAAATTAGATCCTTCAGGAAAGAAAGGATTGTTCGTAGGATATAGTGAACTGTCAAAAGCCTATCGAATATATATCCCAGGGTACTGTCAAATTGAACTTAGCAGAGATGTTACATTTGATGAAGATTCAGCCTTCAAAAAATCAAGAAAAGACAAGGAAGATGAAGAGGAGCATGAAACTCCCAAAACTATTGAAAGTCCTAAAGAAGTCAGAGTTGAAGAAGAAGACCCGATACTTGAAGAGCATGATATGACAGAACCCCACCTACCTGAAGATTTACCAAGTGAACCGATTTCTCAAAAGAGAAAACCTGCCTAGGCTCGTGAAGCAATTGAAGAAGCAAAAAGACTTGGTGCTCCCAAAGGAGCTATCCGAGAGAGAAAGAAGCCAAAGTCATACCCCAGTTACATGACCTTGATGTGTGATCTGGTCGATAAAGAAACAACTTGTTCTGAAGAAGCAATAAAACAAAAGGAGTGGGCTAATGCAACGGTCGAGGAATACCAATCCATTATGAAGAATGATGTGTGGGAAATAGTACCTAGACCAAAGGACAAGTCAGTGGTATCCTCTGAATCGATATTCAAAACCAAACACTCAGCAGATGGAAGTATAGAAAAATATAAGGCTAGATTTGCAGCCTGAGGATTCTCTTAGAAAGAGGGAATTGATTACGAAGAGACCTTTGCCCCAGTAGCTAGATACACCTCTATAAGAACTGTTCTTGCCTTTGCCTCCAACATGAAATGGAAGCTAAATCAAATGGACGTAAAGACGACATTCCTAAATGGAGTGATTGAAGAAGAAGTTTATATCGAACAACCGCAAGGATTCGAGATCAATGATCAAAAGACTCATGTATGCCGACTAAAGAAAGCATTGTATGGATTAAAGCAAGCACCAGAGAATGGTATGGAAGGATCGATGGATTCCTAATGAGCTTAGGCTTTACTAAGAGTAAAGCAGACTCCAACCTCTACTACAAGGTTGATGAGGATGGAATTTTAATTTTGTTACTATATGTAGATGATCTGTTTTTTACGAGAGAAGATAAGTCAATCATCGAATGTAAGAAGAGGCTTGCTGTAGAATTCAAAATGAAAGACCTTGGAATGATGCACTACTTTCTAGGTCTTGAAGTATGGCAACATTCAGATGAGATTTTTCTAAATCAAGGAAAGTATGCTGTTGAAATCTTAAAAAGATTTGGAATGCTAGATTGCAAAGCTATGACTACTCCGATGAGGATGGAATTTTAATTTTGTTACTATATGTAGATGATCTGTTTTTTACGAGAGAAGATAAGTCAATCATCGAATGTAAGAAGAGGCTTGTGTTAATTTATTGTAACTTCAAAAGATATTCCAAGTAGTATTGTATTCGTCCTTCGAAAGACGAGTTTGGTCTTGTCAGTATCATTAAAAGAAGCAATGTAAATCTCCAAATGTAAGCCGGGTCATTAGTACCCAAGTGTCAATATAATAAATGCTATTTGTAATGTCCAGTTGGATAAGTCGACCCTGACAGCTAATAAAGTCGGCCCCACCAAGTTAGAAGTCAAGTCAACAGAAGAATATAAATAGGGAGGCGCTACCCTTCATTTAGACACACTCACTCAAGCTGGATTTAGCAAGAGAGAGAAGTAGTAGCGCACCAAGAAGAAGGAAGCAGTGGTTGTCTGGAATTTACACTACACTGGTTGAGTTCTATACTGAGGAAGTTTTGTGGGGTCTTCTCCCTTGTGGTTTCCCCGAGGAAAATCTCTGTGTTCTTATGTTCTTATGTTTCTGTGCATGTTGTTCTTTCAGTGATCTTCTAGTGGCTAATTGTTTTAAGATATCATCTAAGCAATTTTAAAGAATTTCAACAGGAGGAGACCCGTAGGGGATATGTACAGGGCAGTACCACTCGTAGCAAGGATGATGAGGATAATGTAGCCTTAGCAGCAAAGGGGAAGAAGAAGTTTAAGAAGGGTTCCAAGGGTGGAACCAAGTAGCAGAATGGAGAGAAGGACATGAGCAAAGTGAAATTATTTGCTTGTCAGAAGTTCAGGCATTATGTTGGACAATGTCCAAACAAGAAGATGAAGAAACAACAAACGTCAACTTCAGCAGAGATTGATGAGTATGCTACTAGATTTGAGAGAGAGTTTTATCTCTTTGCTAGTGGTTATGTAGAGAGAGCATCATCCATCACCATCAGGGACTTTAAGGATCACATGGAGCATTCCATGATTGTTGGGCACTCACTGACTGCTTCCACTACTTCCTCCACTTGGTACATTGATAGTGGAGCTTCGAGCCACATGACAGGTGTTCAGGACATGTTCACCGAGATGTCTGAGACATGCTTGGAGTTAGAGGTTGTATTGAGCGATGATACAATGGTGAAAGCAGTTGGGCGTGGGACAATCCGCTTTGACAGGGAGTCCATGAAACCCATGTTTCTGAGGGATGTCTTGTATGTCCCTGGGCTGAAGAAGAATCTTGTATCAACTTCCATGATTGAGGACAAAGGCCTTAGGGTATATGTCCTATATGGGAAAGTTTACATCTTTCCCAAAGAAGAGGGTCCATCTGCTTCATATGTGATAGGAGTCAGATGCAAGAAATTGTACAAGCTTCTCTTCCAGCCACATCATGCACTGTCACACACTCAGAGCAGTAGTGAGTTGTGTGAGTTATGGCACAGGAGGATGGCCCACCTGCATCGTTCAACTTTGAGGATGTTGAGAGACATGACCAAAGGTTTGCCAGATTTTAGTACGAAGCAGAGTGGTGTATGCAGAGGGTGTGCTTTGAGAAAGTACACCAAGACTGCTTTTTCGAGCAGTGACAGCAAATCAGGGAATGTTGGAATTGATTTATTCAGACTTATGTGGTCCCATGTCTTCTTCCTCATTGACAGGTTATGAGTATTACATTACTTTCATCAATGACTTTTCCAGGAAGACCTGGATCTACTTTCTAAGAAGCAAGAAGTCAAAGGAGATCTTACTTCGGTTCCAAGAGTTCAAAGCTCTTGTGGAGAACCAAACAAGAAAGAAGATCAAGGTACTCAAATCAGATAATGGGGGTGAGTATACTTCCCATGCATTAGATGAGTTTTGTAGACAAGAGGGTATCAGGAGGCAGTTGACAGCTCCTTACACTCCACAGCAGAATGGAGTGGCTGAAAGGGAGAACCGTTCGATAATGGGTGCAGCTAGAGCCATGCTGCATGATCAGAGTCTTCCTTTCTTTCTATGGGCAAAGGCCTATAGTACAGTTGTTTGTGTAGAACAAAAGTCTACACCGTGCCTTGGGGTGCAAAATTTTCGAGGAGATGTTCACCAGGAAGATGCCTAAGATAGGCCACTTCCGCATCTTCGGATGCCTTACATACTCACATGTCCCTTCTGAGAAGAGGACAAAGTTGGAAGCTACTAGAGAGACGGGTATATTTGTTGGATATGACGAGACTTTGAAGGATTTCCGCATTTACCTTCCTGCACAGAGGAAATTTGTGGTGAGGGAGGTGAGATTTGAAGAGTGAGCCTTTAGGAGATCTCGCGATTCTGATATAGAGGAGCAGCAGGTTACTCCACATGTGACAGCATCTCAAAGTTCAGGGAGTCAAGGAACAGGGTGACAGAGTCACAGGTTACAGGTTCATCAATTTCAGGGACTCAGACTACAGGGACTTCTGGTACAGGGACATGCTCACGGATCATAGGTTCACAGGTTACACTTTCAGGTGATTTGGATACACATGGTTCAGGTTCATTGGAACATGAGAACTCACAATGGATGATAAAACAATAAACATCTATTATAAATTTTTGGATGATGATAAATTACAATAGACTTCTCATATATATATGTTTCACGGGGTATGAATGTGACTTTTCATAAAGTCATGTCTTTTTTATGACTAATTACAATTTATTAAAACATTAGTATATTTATTTATTATTTCATTCTCTTTATGTATCTAATAAATAAATTGCCCTCTTCTTTTAAGATGCTTGTCCTCAAAGCATGGTAATAATGGGTATTGCTGAATGAACTTCTCTGTCTCCCAGGAAGCGTCTTCTTCTAGAGAATTTTTCCACTTAATAAGGTATTCTTTGATAATGCAAGAACGTAATCTTCTTTCTCTGGTGTTGATGATGGCTTCTGGTTCTAATACAAGTTTCCCTTCTTCATCCAACGTAGGAAGTGTTGTCTAAGCAGTTTGATGTTGACCCAACTGTCTTTTGAGATTTGAAACGTGAAAAACATTATGAATTCGACTCTTGTCTGGTAACTTCAATTCGTATGCTACCGACTTAATTTTTCGGGTAATTTGGTATGGCCCATAAAACTTAGGAGCTAATTTATTCTTTCCTTGTTGCTTAAGTGGCAATTGCTTATATGGTTGAATTCTTACAAATACCCAATCTGCTACGTCAAACTCTCTTTTTGTCATATGTTGATCTGCTTGTTGTTTCATACGATTTTGTGCCCTAGTTAAAGTATCCCTGAGTACTTGCATTACCTTGTGATTTTCTTCAAGTTCACTATTTACTGCAAGTACTTTTGCATCTCCTTGAACGAGTTCCTTCCATCGAGGAGGCGCATAACCATATAATGCTTGAAAATGTGTCATTTTGGCTAACGTATGATAGGTGGAGTTATACCACCATTCTGCAAAATGTAACCATTGTAACCATTTATTCTGCTTGTCAATGACAAAACTACGGAGATAGGATTCCACACATTTGTTAACAACTTTCTTTTGTCCATCTGTTTGGGGGTGATAGGCTAAGCTCATGTTAAGAGTGATCCCAACTTGGTTGCAGAATTCCTTCCAAACATTGCTCATGAATTTGGCATCTCTGTCACTAACGATGATTTTGGGAATCCCATGTAATTTATAAATATTTTTACAAAATACTTCAGCAATTTGTTTGACGGAGTAAATTTTCTTAATACCCATAAAATGTGCATATTTTGTTGAGCGATCCACTACCACGAAGAGTTTGTCCTTGCCTTCGGATATGAGTAACCCTTCAATAAAATCCATGGAAATTTCTTCCCACTTTTGGGTTGGTATGTGAAGCGAGTGGAGTAGCCCTGGAGTCATGACATTTTCACTTTTGTTTCTTTGACATGCATCACACTCGGCTACATACTTTTGAATGTCTTTATATATCCCCTTCCAGTGGAAGGATTGCCTGGGATCGTAGTAAGTTTAGAAAAAACCTACATGGCCTGCAGCTAGGGAGTCATGAGATTCTATCAATACTTTGGTTTTAAACTGAGATGTAGGGCTTAAGTAGATTCTTCCTTTATACCAGAGGATGACATTCCTCCATTCAAACCTCAAACCTTGATTAGGGTCATTGATTAGGGCACATGTCTAGGTCCTTGGCATATTTTCCATGGATTTCGTCTAACCAATCTGGAAATGCGGTTGAGATTGCGTAAGACTTGAATCCTTCATCTTTTAGGAAAAGGGCATCAACAACTACATTGTCCTTTCCTCGCTTATGTAGTATCTCCATGTCGAAGGTAGCAATTTTTTCTATCCATTTATGTTGTTTAGTCGACAATGTTTGTTGTTGAAGGAGATATTGAAGACTATTATTGTGGCATGTTCTTATCAATATTTTGCTCCCTAGGAGGTATTGTCGCCATTTTGTTAGAGCATGTATAATGGAAAGCATTTCCTTATCATATGTGGATTTCAAGCTTTCTCTCTTATTGAGCTTCCTGCTTTCAAAAGCTATCGGATGGCCTTCTTGCATCAAGACTGCTCCTATCCTGAATCCTGAAGCATCGAACTCAACGATAAACGGTTTTGTGAAATCCAGCGTTACTAAAACTGGTGTGGATGACATAATGTTTTTTAATGCTTCAAAGCATTTTTCAGCTTCATCATTCCATCGAAATGAGTTTTTCTTCAATAACTTTGTTAGGGGGGGCGTCTTATGGGCATAATTTTTCACATATCTTCAATGAAGGGCAAGCAAGACATTGGATGGATTAATAACAAAGGCACAAGACAATAACATGAAGGATGAGGACTTGAAGGACAATGACAGCCCACCTAACACAAGCATATATAATCCACTTAATAGCCTTTTAAAAGAATGGGAAAAACAACCAAAAAGGGTCTTGATGACAAGTCGGACCAGTAAAGTACAACTACTTTATTAAATAAAATATTCGATGAATTCTTAGTATGTAGGCTCAAAATAATGATGGAAAACAGGTATAAATAACCAGTCAAATGTCATCATTTATTGGCAAGAGAAAAACTCGATTCTTGCTCTGAAATTCGTGGGTACTATGGCAGCCACAGAGAAAAACGCAGGAGCAGAAAAAACGCAACAGCAGAGAAAAAAACGCAGCAGCTGACATATATTTTTTTTGGTCTGATATTTCTTATCTCTGTGATTTTCGGAAGGTTAACTGAGGCAGCCGCAGTAACAAAAAAAAACAAATCTGATATAGCTCTGAATTCATATCAGTCTGAGGCTCGGATGAGTGGCAGTCTAAGGTCTGTTTTTCAAGAACTTGAGGTCTGCCTTAGACCACTTCATTCTGGGTTGTTTGATCAACTAAAATTGCAGACCTAGTGAATAAGTCTTAAAGGCTCTTTGTCCAAGTATTTTGTGACTGAGTTAAAAGGCTAAAGTGAGACTTCTTTGAAGATGTCATGAGAAGACTTTGTGTGCTAATTTTAGAGGATTCTTGACTGAGCTAAGCGATGTAACAGAGCTTGGATTTTTACAGCCATAGATCGCTGCCCCTTGTTTGATTGTTTAAGTGTATTTTTGAAGATGTTTAGGCAATCTCTTGATGACCTGACATGATTATAGAAGACATGAGCAGATATGTATTTGTAATGCAGCATTAAACTCAGCTAATTACTGGACAAAATGTGAGTATTGTGAAATGATTTTCAGATGACAAGTTTAGTGATATGTTAAGCAGAACAGAGAAGATGTTGTAGATTGATGACATGACAATGCATAGACTGATGTGACACAAGACAGTGACATATTGATGAACAGAAATAACACAGAGAATGCTTGACTGTGTTACCTTGATAATGGTGGACTTGACAAGCATTATATGCTTACCTTGACCAATGACAACGATATGCCTGAGAGTGATGTTTAATAGGTCAGTAAATATGTGCAAAGGACAAGATAGGTGTTGACATGATCAGCTCATGATGTTCTGATGTAATTTGAGTTGCAAGCAGTGACAAGTGAAATGTGATGTGACAAGTATCTATATGTAATACAAGCTGGGCCTTGTATGATTTTTCTTAGTTGGATCTGAGAAAAAGACCAAGGTGAGTCTTGGAATAGAAGTTGGTGCTTCTGATTCAGTATAAGCTGATAGACCCCATGGTTGTAGCCATTTGAATCTAATATAATAAAGTTTACAAGTTCATCTTATGAAGTGTTTTTTTTGTCTATGTAATTGATTGATTTTGATGTACTTATGATGATCTTTGTTTAAGTAGTTGAAGAAAGTTGAAATTGTTGTAAAAGTGTTGGCCCACTAATTCACCCCCCCCTCTCAGTGTGCCATTGTGTCTAACAATTGGTATCAGAGCGGGCCGCCTTCAGCTCAAGTCTAACCAACTTGAACGAGATCGATGGACACACAATGGATGCAAAGTCAGAGTCCCCCAGCAATGATGAAGTTCCAATACTTGATGCGATCGATTACTTTCGATGGAGAAGTAAGATGAAAGCTTACTTGAAGAAATTAGGTGTTTTGGAAATTGTGGTTAATCCACCTGTCCAACCCAGCAAGAAGGCAAAGACAGCAGCTGAGAAAGACAATAACAATGCCTTGAAGTTTCCGATGGATGGATTATCAAGCCCTATCAAAGAAAGTGTAAAGGAGTACACTTCTGCCAAGGATATTTGGTTCAAGCTGGAAGAAGAATACCAAAGGAGGAGTCAAGACAAGGAAAAGGAAACAGAAGTCAAGGAGAAAAGAAGGAACAAGTTTCAAATGTAAGTAAAGGTAAAGCACTCTTTCGTTGGTGATAATTCTGATGATATTGAAGTTCCATTTACAGAAGATGAAAAAGAAGATTTGTTAAGTGTCAATAATGCATTTGAACGCACCTTATTGGATGTTGATCTCAAATTCAATCCAAGACTTAAGAAGAAGATTTTGGGGTCATTTGAAAAGTACAAAAAGGAAACAAAGACATTGCTCATGAGATTGAATCTCAAGAACAAATATTTGCAAGATGAGTTAGAAGATCAAAATGATGAAGTTAGAAGCTTGAAGACTGAATTAGCAAAAGAACAAAGAGAGTCTGGTAAAGACCCTAAAGAACTTGAAGCGACAAGAAAGGAAAATATTGATTTGAAGACACAATTGGAGGAAACCAAAAGAGTAGAAGAAATCATGAAGCTACAGCTAGAAGAAAAAGAGAATAAAAATCAAAAGCTTGAGATGGAAGTTGTAAGTCTTAGAAAGAAATTTGAAAAATCAAACAATCATGTGAAGTTCAATAGCAGCTCGGTTATATTGGATAAAATATTGGATTGTCAAATATCCCCCTTTGACAAATCTGGTCTTGGGTACAAGAAGGAAGAAGACAAATCTGAAGGTGGCACTTGGTCTCGCAAAACTCCAGAAGCAGGTCCATCATCCTCTAAAGGTAAAGACAAAACTGCTCCCCATGCACATGTACATGACAACTAAGAATTTGGAAGATAAAAAATGCTTGAAGAAGTTAGCACAGCACCTCAAATCAAATTCAAAGAAGAGACAACTCCAAGGTGGAACCAAAGTTCCAGGTATGAAGATGGCTTTAATGGTTACTATTTTTCTTGTTCTAACTTTGGTCATAAGGCTATGGATTGTAGAAGAAGTGGTGGAAGACACAATGACAAGATTAGATGCTAGACATGTGACCGAATTGGGCATGTTGCTGCTAACTATCACACCTTGAAATGCTTCACTTATGGTGGAGATGGCCATAAAGCCCAAGTATGCACAAGCTCAAGAAAACAATTCATGAGAAGCTTCTCATACCCATCAGCAAGGAAGGTCAATGAATCTTGGAAGAAGAATAACACCAGCAGATTTGAAGACCAAAGGATCAATGATCACAACCAAGGACATTCTAAGGTATGGGTAAGAAAGAACATTCTACTAGATTTAAATGAAGTTGATGATCAGTGCACAAATGAAGGTGGCTGCCATGTGGCAAGCCATGCTTGAGGTCTCCTGAAGACCTTAAGTATACCATGAGCTCATTATGGAGGATGAACTCAAATGGTATATAATGGCTCTCCAAGGAAAAATCGGGTCCAAGGATCGTGGTTGAAGTGTAAAACAAGATATGCATGTGTAAGGGGAAGATATCAGAAGCAACTCCTTAAGTCAAGATGTTGATGTTGCCTTCTTTGACATCGGTTGAAAACAGTTTGATGTTACTGTTCTTAAGGTGACCCTATGGCAAGAAGAAAGATCTAAGGATAGTATGCAAATGAATAGTTACAGTTTGGTACACTCAACAGAATAAGGGAAGCAGATATATGAAGACAATGTTTATACTTGGAATATGTTGAAGGAGTACAATTTTAAAGAGCCTGATTTAAAAGAAATTTGATGATGATTAAAATTTGATTCATTTGTAAAATAGCATCCAAAGACATTGTAAGGAGTCCTCAGAAGTACAAATCTCTTGAAGCAACAAGGTAGCTACAGGTGTCCTGTGTACTTCAGAATTCGGTGGTACAAAGGCAGCAAGTGTAATTATAAAACTCAAGTCAAATCAAAGAAGAAGTTTTAACAAATACATGCTAAGGATTAGCTCGGTGAGCAAGAATGAAGATCAAAAGAAGTTGGATGAAGCTTGAAGCAGCAGAACTGATGCAAATGAGACAAAGGCACACAAATGAAGAACAATGAGTGATAGGGGGAGGATATATATATATACAGAAGACAAGTTAAGTACTACATACTGATGTAGTGTACACGATGACAGATTTGAAGTATTCTGCATAAAGGCAGCTAAGACAAAGGAATTATGCAAACATCAAGACACATAATATTCTAACCTTGGTGTATGTACAATGGGTAAATGTTTTGGTTCTGACCAAAGTGATTTATGTAATTGAAGGAGAAGAAAAGCAATAGTACAAAAAGGATGTTCTCAACAGACATGTGTGAGACAAATCTTAAAGAAAGGGAAGGACAAATTTCAAAGGTCCGAAACATCCTGAGATAAACAACCTTGTAAATGATGCAAGAAAATTGATTATAAATTTTTATTGCAGAAGTCATCATTGCAGATCTTGAAAATGAAGACGCTTGAAGTGTAGTATGAAAAACATACTAATACCAAGCAGATTTGAGCAAGCACTCAGAACAGTAAATTCAAAGATTGAATCTAACTTCGGTTGCCAATGTGCACAATGAATAATAATTCAAGTCATATTCAGACTGCCTAAAACTGTGAAAGACAGGCCTTGAAAAACAAGGGTCTAATCTTGATCAAGATTTGAAACTACAGCAGAATC
>LPNX010430907.1:170247-249958 GCA_001517045.1 Pseudotsuga menziesii | reverse complement strand
CAGAAAGCACAAATGTTGAGCAACAATCAACCTTGGCTCCAGCTTCAGAAGAAGAACATGAAGATCCACAGACCCATTCAGATATCAATGCAGTAAAAGAAATTCATGACACTGTTCACAGGAAGGAAAATGCTTAGGAAGTAGATCCAATGATACTTTCAGAAGAACTGCATGAACAATCACATACAGCAGAAACTGAAACAAAGATGGAGGAAGATGCTTCAGCTATCAAGGAAGTACAAAAGGCTGAAGCCATGGCCATAGAAAGTAACAAAGTCGAGAATGCATAAGAAACAAGCCTGTGTGTCAACAAGGAACAGTCGCCGTCTCCTCCGGCTATAGAGGAACAAGGTCAAGAAATAGATCCAATTCTAGAGTCTGTTAACAGGTTCAAGTCAGTTTTAGGGATCGCAGGCCAAACTGAAGAAATATCACCACTTGTTGGAGATCAATATGGGGAAGTTCCTGTTCTTTGTAATTCATCAGACAAAAAGGTAATTGGTAAGCAGATGAAATTACGTGACAAAGCCAGACTTGTCAACCAGAAATTGGGTCATCCTGAAATGCAATTTGCGACAACTATTCATTTGCTTATAGATCTCTTAGGAATTGAACTTTATGAATGGGACGCACCAACACCCACCCTATGGAGGGAGTATATTCACCACATAAATTCTGGAACATCATATATATCAAAACTTGATGTGTTTGAAGCATTTTTAGATGCTATACAAAAATATCTAGTATTGAATATGGGCTCATCAAATGCAACTGACAGATCGCGGAAAGGTATGTTACTTCTAGTAGATGACCTGCCTACCCCAAATGGTTGGGAAGCTTGCCAAAAACTCTGTCAGGGTCTTAGAACCCTTGCATTGTCTGCACAATTTCCAACAATTGTATCGATTACTGAATTCACTGAAGCTGAAGATCAAGGGGTACCTGGACGAATGATCCAAGAATTGGAGTTAGCTCTTGAGAATGGAGGTGCTACAAAGATAGTTTTCAATCCTCTTACATCAAAAAGCATCACGAAGACACTCACAAAAATATGGACAGCAGAATATCACTCTCTGCCTCCAGAATGGCTAAGTTATATATCTGAAAGTAGTGAAGGTGATCTTAGGCATGCGATCAATTCTTTACAATTCTACGGCCTCAGCCAGGCATCTGACACTTGGGACCACGGTAGCTTTGAATATCCTGGACTTCCAAGAGCAAAATCTAAGAAACATAAGCAGAAGAAAGTTGCTCAATTGTCTATTTTATCTTCTAGCTTCCCAGAATTGACAGACAATGTAAAGTCCAGCATGGGACGTGATGGAATTCTCTCTTTATTTCATGCTCTTGGAAAAGTTTTACACAACAAGAGACATACAGACCAGATTACAGATTCAGGACAAGGTAGTATTGTTCTTGAGGAGAAATTTGTGAGATATCCATTGAAGATGGGGGTTCCAGAAATTGTTCTTTCTCAGGAGGTCTCTGGTGATGGTACTGTACAGTGCAGTGTTTTGAGTAGAGGGTGCTGCAGATCTCCTAGGATAATTTGGGACCCTGGGATCATCCCCGGATTCAGTTGGTTCAGTTGATTGATTGTGGGTTTGCGTTGCCATTGCTTGAGGACAAGCAATCTTTGGCAAGGGAGGACTGTAATATTCCCAAAAGTGACATGCATGCAAACCCTAAAAATGACATGCATGCAAACCCTAAAAATGACATGCATGCAAACCCTAAAAGTGACATGCATGCGAACCCTAGAAATGACATGCATGCCATCCCAGCATAATTTTAATGATGCATGCACTATTTAAGTCTCCCTCTACATGCATGCAAGTCAACAGCAAATTAGAAGATAAAGTGACATGCATGCAAGTCAACGGCAAATTAGAAGAAGTGCAGTGTTAATTAGGTCAAAAGATTAGGGTTTTGCGCAGTTGAACTTTATAAATAGAGGAGAAAGCAAGAGGAGACTTCACTTTTGATTATTATTATTTTGGGAGCTCTTGGATAGCAGCACAGCGTGCAGCACAGCAGTTGGGGTTGGAGACGGAGTCTTCAGCTAACAGGATTTCGACAGTGAAACATCTGTCCTAGTCTTATTCCGGGTAAGCCATACAGGTTCACCACTTGTTCTTCATTCATTCATCAGTTATCTAGTACATGGTATAGATCGTTGCAGGGACACAGGTGCAGCCGTAAGAGGGGGTTTTCAGCCAGAAAGCCCTAATCAGCTGTTGGGCCTTCAGATCTCAGTTTCCTTCCGAAACTCAGGCATCATTCTCATTATCAGCCAGAATATTAGTGGTAAGTGTTAATTTCTCTCTGCAAACCTCTAACCCTAATTCAGCTATATTTTAGGGCATTTTTGCATGGCGAGTTTGCATGCACAGTTATTTTGCAAATTTGTATGAGGTTGAGTGTGCGAGTCAGCACTATCATAGAACATTAGAGAATATCAGTATTTGGGATATTTCAGACTCCCAAATGGATGGTTGTCACGCCAATCAAGGCAGTCTTCACTTTATGTTATCTAAGTCCAAGACAACAACGGGGGAGACCCGGATCTGCTCCCGACAGGAGAGATCAGACCTAGACACTAGAACAGATCAAATGTGGCTTTGAGGTACGTAAGGTGTAAGGTAAATGGAAACCCTAGCTCTAGGGTTTAGGTACTAGCAACTGATGAAGATGACCACTGTCTTGGGAAACGTAACTGTGACGATGAGCGAGGACAGAGTTGGGACTGTCTAGTACCAAGGAGATAGACTCAGTGAAGGATATGAAAGTATCATGTAACCTGAGTTATCAAGGAATGGTCAACTTTCGGGGAAAGAGGTCAAGAAGGGCTAGCGCTATGCTCGGAGATCAGTGCCTGTTCAGCCTTGGGTAATGGAGTCAGTATCAACACAGCGTTTCAGTGAACCCACCTGGGATATGTCTTGATCTATGGACCCAGAAAAAGATTTGGCCCAGAAGATTCATGTTACAGGAAAATGAGCAGAAGGAGGGCTAGCGCTAGGGTTTGGAGAGGCAGATCTGCAGATCTAGAGCCACCAGGAGACTATCAGCTCAGTGTTGGAGTGGAAATGAGATCAAGATGACCCGATCTACAAATCCAAATCCGAAAATTTCAGGAAAAATCAGATCTGGAAAAGTCAAAATCTGATGAGGGGGGCTAGGAGGCTGAAAGTCAATTTTTCAGATCTAGGGAAACCTGGCATGAACTAGCTCAGCGTTGGGGGTGAATTGGACTATGTGAGACCCGATCTATCAGTCTATGAAGTCAGAAATCAAAAAAAGTCAAAACCCTAGCAGGTCAAAATTTCAGTGGGGGCGCTATGTAGTTTTCACGCTAAAAATCAGATCTAGGTCAAACCAGCAGGAATTTGACCAGCGTTGCAGTAGATTCAGTGAAGGGGAGGCCCGATCTATGAAACCCAGCAGTGGTTTGAACAAAGATCGGACGATTCCCGAATTTAGTATTTTTTAAGGGTTTTTTAGTATTTTAAGGGTTTTCAGAAAGATGGAAGGAAAACAGGTACAATGGATTCAGATCTGTAAAATAGAAGAGAATTACCTGTTGGATCGTACCTAAAAATGCTTGTAGAAGTCTTAACAGTGATGATCCTTGCTATCCCGATCAATTCTGGAAGATCCAAGTGATTTTTATGGAGGATGTAAGCTCCAAGCCACCAATGCGCCCCCTACCCTGCATGAGCAAACGTCAACAATATCAGATTTGCTACGACAAGATAAAGAAACTAAATGCTATAGGAAAGTAAAAAGAAGTAATCATAGGTCACAATGACACTAATGAAAACCCCCTGATCCAAGACGAAGATAACCGAACGAGTTGAGGTCCCCCTGCAAAAACGCTCCAGCCAAAACACCTTCCTGTAGACAAGACAATGATAGCGGAAAAAATATAGATCTCACATGAATTTCCACAATGCTAGGAAGCAGAAGACTATCCAATCACCATTTGAGAGCATCAGATGCAAAGCAAATCCAGAAATATCCATGGAAAAATATTTCTATTATTCAGATCCAAGAGACAAAGACCCCTTACAAATGAGAAGCTCTCTCCTTTAAATAGAAATGAGAGAACCACAATCATAACCGAATCCTAACCACTTTCAAAACGAGTGGCTAATATTAAGAGATAAAATATTCTAATCAATGGTTGAGATGAGCTCAACATACAATACATGGATCAATATAACCATAATGTACCAAAGTGGACTAAATCACCCATCAAGAGGGTACCCCACTCAACAAGAAACAAATGAAGCACGTGGTGGGTCCATGGAGTGTTAACTAACTACCTATGGGTGCCCCATGGCACAATAAAATAATATAAAATTTTAATTCTTTGACTTTGTGCCTCCTTGAGGAAATCGTGAGCCTCCCAAAAGCTCCAGAAAATAATATAAAATGCCCAAAAAATAGGTGTGGGCCCAATCAGGTGCTGCAACTACTGGAGAAGGTGCGGAGGACATCACTCTCATCATCATGACTCATCCTATGTCATTTCCTTGCCTCGGTAGCCCAAATCGATTTCTTCAATAGCCATTTAATCATTTTTTAATCTGCCTCGAAAAATGTGAAACTACAAAAACAGCCTCCTAGGGTGCCTGCGTTGTCAAACTGAGCCCACCAGGCTTTCTGGGATGGGGGTACTATGGTACAAACAAGTGGCTGCACCCCCTATGTCCATACAACGCCCTAGGAGATCCAAATAAAACATCTCCCTGCTCAGACACATCATCCTGTGAAGCAAAACTGCATCAAAAAGGTGAAATGAGCCTGATTATTTCTGCAAGTGCTCGGAACTGAAAATAAACTATCTCATTAGACTCAAAGAGTCCAAATCCATCTAGGGTGTATACTCATACCCCTCTCAGGTCTCTACCTGATCATCAATCATATCTAATAGACAATATAACAATCTGTAAATGATCAGATACCAATAATATAACTCAAACCATCATCCATTTGCTGCAAGTTCTACAAGGCTAAGACATGCTCTACAAATCATTTAATCAACAATCACAACAAGTAGCAATCATTTCACTGGCGGTACATCAACCAAATACATATATAAGGCTTTATTTATTATTACTTAGACTAGACTTTCAGGACTATACTCACTTCATAGTTGTAGTCAATTTGCTAGTGAAGGGTGAAGGATGAAATTTACCAGGCTCGAGCAAAGGATAACTTCCTACTTAACATCATGACACTTTGGATATGGAAAGGAAAAACTCACTAAAACCAATGTCGGACAAACAACACAAGGAATGGCAGTGCCTCACAAATGGTTGAGTTGTTTAGAGAGTGCTTATTCAACTTAGGCATCATGACTACATCAAGTTAGATCCAGGTTCATTAGGATCATCAATTTTATTTCCATGGTCTTTTTGGCCTATATGACCCTTTTGGGACTTCACCAATGCTTAAAAGCACAGCTAATCGCAGCTTTCATCCGAGACATATTTATATTTTATAAGGTCAGCAATATTTGGATATAGCATATTTTAACCATTGCTTTTTGGACCTTTTCTTATACCCTTCAAGGGGTATTTTAGCATTTCATTGCTCTTGCCCTTTTTCACATATGTTAAGAAACACAGTTTTAGCATTTTCATTTTCCATGGGCGCAATTATAATATTTCCAATACAGGTAGTACATGAGCTTTGAGTTTTAGCCAACAACATCTCAAGCAACCAAGGGGAGTTCTGCACAATGCCAAACATCGGGACAACCGACCAGAATGATTTAGGCATAGAATCCAACACACCAAAGGCAAGTTCTGTCACCAACTTAGAGCCGAGACACAATATAAACAAGGAGGCTTGTCCAACAAAGGTTCTAGAGGGGAAAAAGGTCCTCCATGCCATAAGTCAAGTAGTAAGTCGGGTTAGAAACAAAACTGGAAGGTAATGGATGGGTGGAGACAATGAAGGATGAAACCAACACTAGCAAGCCAAAAAAATGGTGGGAATGACTACCTCTATTCTCCCTAAGGAGGGTAAAACCAATGAGTATAGATCAGGAACGTAGGGACATCAATACATAATACAAAATACATGCCAGACCATATAATTATGACCGCTAGATCATGACACCACATGTTAATACATGTCACAAAAATGAGTATAAGAGCAATGATTACCATAACACAATATAAAAAGCTGAGTCATAATCATGCATATAATCCATCTGAAACATCATCTGTCCAATGAGAAAGCACTTATATACATTTGGGCATCAATAACTGCTCTATAATGACTAAATGGCTACATCGGTTCTCAAATCTGAGTGTCCTAAGACTTAGTCCTGAGATGGGAGAGTACAATAGTCCACAAATAAAATAATGATTCGTCAAAACTGCTCATCTCAGCATCTCATATGTCAGAGATCTGGCTGAAAAATGTAGTGTCTGAAAAAAGAATATGGTAGCCTAGCTACTATATATGTGATAACAGCTCCCATCCAAGTTCTATTTCTCATCACTTGACTTTTCTTCTACCAAATACACATGTATTTCTTCCACCAATTGGGAAACTGCACTTAAAACCTAACCCCACACCACCTAGTCCACCTTCCTTCCCCTAAACCTGGATCCTACCCCATGAACCAATTGTATGACAAGGACTGCAAGACTATCCACAATCACTCATGATCATCACTTCTACCCCAATCTTAGGGCTTCCCTCACCCACTCCCTCAAAAACATTTGGTGAACCATCTTCCCTCACTACTCCCATCTCCCACCCAATCTTGATCCAAAAGCCATGTTCTCCCATACCTCTTTCCTCTATTATGTCCCAAGGCAACCCCTAATCACTTATAAGTTAGGGGAGACCACACTCGTTGGTATGTGGGGGTCTCGAATTTTTTGGAGTCTATTAGTATTGCGATGGATTAGCTTCCCCCATGTAGATACTCCCTAGCTGCACCTGACTACCTCTTCCCTACTAGGTAGGAGATGATTAGGATCATTTGAGATGATATATACAAGTAGTTTGTCCAAGTCACTTGGATCATCCCCCAAATGAAGCTCTTCACGCAGAAATCCGGGACCTCAAGACCAAACAAGAGGAAATCAGTTCCCAACAAGCCTCTTTCAAACAGAAAATAGAATCACACATCAACTCATCGACACAGGAAGTTCGAGGAAAAGACAAAAACACTCCCCCTCTCCCAGTAGTCGAGGAGGTCGTACAAGCCAAACTAATCGAAGAACGGACCAAACGAGCCAGGGAATTGAATCTGAAAGTAAGAGGTCTCTGGAGTCGGGTTCTTGCGGGATACCCTCGGCATATCAGATATAACTTTGGACAGAGCTTGGGTGGGCCACAACTCCACCCTCTTTATTAGATTCTGAAATGCAACAGATAGGCTCTGTGCCCTTTGAGCTAAACGAAAATTGTTCTCACCCCCCAACAGGGTATTCCTTGACGAGGACCTCACCAAAGCACAGGTTGGAGAGCTCAAACAGTCTAGGGAACAGGTCGCAGCAGCAAGAAAGGCAGGAAAATGGGCGGTTATTCGAGACTCTTTCCCTCCAGGATGGACGCCTCGAATGGGAAGCTCTAAATGACAAGTTCGACTGGAGAGACAGCAAGGCACAAGCATCACTATCGGCTGTTGGAATGGAAATGGGTCTTTCTCATCGTCACCAGTTCTTCTCTATGATGCACTGGCATCGATTGATATCCTCCTCGTGATCGAGACTCATGCGAGCCCAATGCGGCCTCCCCCGAACATCACAGGTTACCACTAGTTCTCAGCCTGTAGACAAGAAACAAGGAGTTCTGGTGGAGTCAGAGGATGAAGAGGATGAAATATCCCAAATCCCAATATTTTCTATTTCTAAACAATTATGCGGGTACAACTGGGCTTACAAACTGCCAGGCAAAAATCCCTATTTTATAGGAAAAATTAGGGTTAGGGTTTGTGAGACAAAATGCACACTTACCACTGATAACTGGCTGAACTGCTGCAGATAAAGTCTACAAGTACTGAGATCTGGATCGGAGAGGAACTGATCTCGATTGTCTCTGGTGAATGCTCCAGCAATAAGACGCCCAATCAGAGAAAAAGGTGACGCCCTCAAGGAAGGAGGTGCCCGATGGATCCGCCGATTTGCAGGGCTGATAGCCTTGCTGTGTCGGAGAGATTGGCTGGAATATATTGCAGTTCTAAACCCTCTAAGTATGAAAACGTTTTGGTTCTCTGAGGCAGCTGCTCACGCCCCTGGTGGTCTGGAAATGCTGATAACTCCTTCGGATGAGCTCAGATGGAGCTGATAGTCACTGGGTACCGGAGTATGAAGCTGCTGGTTAAAATGATGCCTGAGTTTCGGAAGGAAACTAAGATCTGAAGGCCCAATAGCTGATTAGGGCTTTCTGGTGGAAAACCCCCTCTTACAGCTGCACCGTGCCTCTGCAACAATCTCTACCCTGTGCGATATAACTGATGAATGAAATGAAGAACAAGTGGTGAACCAGTATGGCTTACCCGGAATAAGACTAGGACAGATGTTTCACTGCCGAAATCCTGTTAGCTGAAGACTCCGTCTCCAACCCCAACTGCTGTGCTGCACGCTGTGCTGCTATCCAAGTGCTCCCAAAATAATCAATAATCATAAGTGAGTTCTCCTCTTGCTTTACCCTCTATTTATAAAGTTCAACTGCGCAAAACCTAATCTTTGACCTAATTAGGTCACTTTATCTTCTAATTTGCCGTTGACTTGCATGCAAAGAGCATGGTCATGCATGGAGCATGGAAAAGAGCATGGTCATGCATGAAGGTGGCCTTTGGCCCAGGTGGCCCTTCATGACCAAGTGAGGATGCCGTAGATCTTCTATGGATGGCATCAGTCCTGATCTGATTCCCTAGCTATCAGTAACCGCTCGAACCCACAGGAATCACATAGGTTAGCGGTATGGGCCTCAGGGCCTAAAAGGAAGAGGACATTACAGAGGAGTTGCCTGCCTGATTAGAGACTCTCTCCAGAAGAGGGTCTCCTTGATGGCCACCAATGAGTACGCCAGGTTCATGTGGATTCAAGTCAAAACCAAGATCTCCCCCTTGAGACACGTCTACTTCACATTTTGCTACTTTCCACCCACATCCTCATCCTTTGCCATCCACAATGGAGCGGATGGGGACCCTTTCATGGACTTGTATACTGGCATCACTCAGTACTCTGCTGACGAGGAAGTCATACTAATGGGGGATTATAATGCTCACACTAGAGACCTCCAAATCCCTCTCCATGACCGATCTGAAGACGTGTTTTGTACCGAAGGACTCGACCTGATCTCGATAAGTCTTCACCAGACCTCAGAAGATGCCTTGGGGCCCACTACAGTATATGGCAAACATCTCCTACAGTTAGGGGAATCTCACGAGTTACACATCCTAAACGTCCTCCCTTGCTTTCTGGACTCTCACTTTTTCACGTGCCGGCCACATGGGGGCAGGGCTAGTGTAGTGGATTATGCTCTAGCCAGCCAGAACCTTCTCCCTTTTATTCAAGACCTTTATATCTCTCCCATCCCTCTAGCCGACCACACACTTCTCTCTCTCTCCCTCCAGGTTGACCCTCCCCTTCCCGCAGAGCCCCCTTCCCCACCCTAGACCACTTTTCGCTTCGACGAAAGCGACCCGGCATCTTCCTATCAACTCTCTGCCATACCCTTCCTCCTAAAGCCTACTTCTCCTCACTCAACTCAGCCTCTGCTAAGTACCAATGCCTCTCGTCTGCAATCTGGGAGGCCGCACTTAACTCCTTCCCCCAAGACACTCGTACCTCCTCTACCACCCCTAAACCTGGCTCTTGTCCCATGAACAAGTGGTACGATGAGGATTGCAAAACCCTCCACCGAGAACTCCGCTATGCCTTCCTCCCCTCCCGTTCTACTTACCCCAACATTCAAAGGTCTTACCATCATCTCCTTCGTCGCAAGAAACGACACTTTGTCTCTCAAAGAAGACGGGAACTCTCAACCCTCCTTGCCCATTCCTCAAAACATTTCTGGCGTACCATCCTCTCCCGACGCTCCCCTCTTCTGACCTTGACCTTGCTTCCATGTTTACCCACGCCTCCAACCTCTATGACATTCCCGGCCATGCCAACATTCATGTTGCTTCCCCCCCTTCCTCATGCCACCTCTTCACCAACAACAATGTCACAGAAGCCATTCGGGCAATGAGCAACAACAAATCAGCAAATGAGAAAGGTTACCAAGCAGAGTTCTTCAAACATGTTCTGCGGGTTTTGGTTAGCTACTTGGTTGATCTCTTCAATCATGTGGTGCATGAAGGATTTCCACGAGTCTGATCTCATCATATCATCTATCTAATTCACAAGTCAGGAGCCAATTCTGATCCCAACAACTATAGAACGATCATGGTTGGCCACACGTTCTCAAAGTTTTATGCCACTGTTTTCCATAGGAAGCTTTCCAGTGATTTTGAACAAAGAAATCTTAGAGACCGAGGTCAAGAAGGGTTCAGACCAGCACATCAGACTATTGACCACAGTTTTACTCTCCAAGCCATGATTGAGGAAGCACGCCATCGGTCCTCGAAAGTCTACTGCTGCTTTGTAGACTTTCGGAAAGCTTTCGACTCAATTTCGAGAGAGGATTTATTCCAACGACTCAGAGACATCGACATCTCGACTATCCTACTGACAGTTATTATGTGCCTTTATGAGTCTGTTCGTGGTCGCCTTCGTACAGCCCGAGGGTTGTTTGAGTTCATCCGTAGCACCATAGGGGTGAAACAAGGTTTCCCACTCTCTCCCACCCTGTTCGTAATCTACATAGATGAGTTGGAGGCCTTTCTCCATGAGCATGCCCAGGATTCAGATGGGTGCCTCCTCCACCATGACGTGATCTCTATCCTACTTTTCGTTGATGATATAGTACTCTTATCTTCCTCCCCGAAAGGCCTGCAGAGACAGCTTGATGCCTTAGCCCTGTTCTGTGAACTTCAGAAGCTGACTATGAATTTGAGCAAAACAAAGGTTATGATCTTCAATGGGGTTAAGAAAACCTAAGACTTCTGTTTCTTATTCAAGGGGGAGGAAGTCGAGATCACCAGTACTTACACTTATTTGGGAGTGCAGTTTTCTGGTCCCCGCTTCAGTCTACGACCAGCTCTTCAGCCTTGAATCAACAAGGGGTATGGGTCGCTAGTCCTTCTCGAGAGACGGTGTTTTCGCCACCGCTTTCAGGATATCACATCCAAGATGAACCTGTTAAATACCTTGATCTTCCCTACTGTTTTATATGGATCAGAAATGTGGGGACCCTCTCTACTCGAGTCGAATTGGGCATCATCTGAGAGAGTCCAGATCCTTCTTCTCTAGCATATATCAAATGTAAGTAGACAGTGCCACAACACATCATCCTAGCTGAGTTTGGGGCCCAGCCTTTCTGTCTCGAGACAATTTTCAAATTGGTTTCTTTCCTGCATCGGATCCAGGGGTTAGCCGATTCAGCAAAAGGTCGAGACAGGTACCCTTATCTAGCCTATTCCTCTATTGAGACCATTTCTCGCGCCGCCCATTCAGGCAAGGCCAAGTGTTGGCTCACAGGAGTCTCGAGCCTTCTTGCTTCAGTGGGGATCCAGTTAGATCGTCTCCCCATGTTTCAGTACTCTCTAGATGCCCCCGATCACCTTCTACCTACCCGACAGGAGTTCAATAAGATCATCAGAGAGGATGTTTACAAGCAGTTCGTACAGGTTACTTGGGTCAATCCTCTGGGATGGTTGCGTCCAAATATGGCTTTCTATGCAGAACACTTCTTGGAGATCAAAGACGGGCTCATTGTCCAACCCCAGTACACGTTTCGTGTAATGCTCCGTTTTGATAAAAAGGGAATAACTGGGGACTAATCGCACTAGGAGCAGAAAGGTACATCAATTCAGTATTATTAAGTCATCAGTGTAGTAAGAAGGTCATCAGAGTTCATATCGTAAAGCATGCAGAGCATGTCAGCCTTATTTCTTCAGTGTTAAAGTCAACATGAAATTACAATTGCATGCATGCAAAAGTGAAGCGTAAACCCTAAAAGTACATGCTATTCTATTTAAGGGTTATTGGACCAAAGAGAATATCTATTGTTATCGTTGATTGATTTTGGAGTTTCAAGCAGCAGCACAGCGTGCAGCCGCGGCAATTGGGGTTGGAGACGGTGTCTTCAGCGAGCGAGGGTTCGGCAGTGAGATATCTACCCTAGTCTCTTACTGGGATAGATCATCCAGTTTTATCCATTGCATCCATCATATACTACAGTATTTGGAGATCCAGCACATTCTGAAGGGTTATTAGCAGATCCACGTTTGCAATCGGAAGTAGCAGGTAAAACACAAACTTTCCTCCGCATGTTAGCTTCCTCTTTCTTAGCAGGCCTATCCTACAGTATGCAGTGATTACCAGCCATCAATTTGCTCACCTGGAGCAGCTATCAACCAAACAGATCAGTTGGGGCGTGAGCAACAGAACTGCTAATCAATTCGCTAGGGCACTTAGAGGCAGCCAAACCTCCGCATGTACCAGGCCATCTCTCCGGCATCAGCAAACGGATAAGCTCAGAAAGTTTCAGCCCAAACGAACCTCTCCTCCTACAAAAATGTCACCTTCAGTCTGGAGGGTTTTTACGTATTACGAGGCGGTAACACCAAAGGAAAAGAGCATTATTAGACCACCCATCCAGATCCTTATGCATGCAGCTATCTCTCGATTCATTATCAGCCAGAATATCAATGGTAAGTGTTAATTTCTCTCTGCAAAACCCTAACCCTAATTCAGCTATATTTTAGGGCATTTTTGCATGGCGAGTTTGCATGCACAGTTATTTTGCAAATTTGTATGAGATTGAGTGTGCGAGTCAACACGATCATAGAACATTAGAGAATATCAGTATTTGGGATATTACATTTCGCCACTGAATGCATGCTCTCTGGATCCCTCTCGAACAGTTCAGAGTAGGATCCCACAAACTCCATGTAGAGACAAACCACCAGATTGATAGATCGAATAGGATATGTCAGCTTTGTCATCTACAGGAAGTGGAAACTGAGTCGCATTTTATCTTCAGATGTCCTATATACTACGAGATCAGAGGACACTTCCACAGCTTGTTTAGGGGGGCTCAAACTCTAGCCACCTTCTTCAAGTACATCGATCAGAGATGTCTAGCACTTTATATTCAGGAGGCTCTTAGGCTTCGAGCGCAAGTCCTCCAGTCCCCCACCAAACCGGATACCACACAGAGGATCACGACGTTCTTTAGCGTGCTACCACCTTCCAGGGGCACCAAGAGATCAACTATCCTAGAGATCGATCCAGTTACCCGATCAGCAAGGGTCGATGGTTCTCGACACACAAGATCTCAGCGGTAGCTTCGTACTAGACCTCCCTCCGTGAGGCACTCAGGACCCTCACGGACCTCACCGACGTCACCCCAAAGGATACCTCACGCCCACCAGCTCCTATTCGAGATAGCAAACACTATTGAACTTTCCCCAGTTTTCCTCTTTCGGCCTTGGATGTTAGGAGTACCTGACCTTCCCCGGTCACTTTTACTCTCGGTTCATGTCCACCTAAGCTTCTTCACCCGTGCGCAGAGACTGGAATGAGAGCTCTTCCATGTTACAACCCTTCTCGCATTCTACACTTTTACTTCTTTTATTTTCTTCTCTACTTTACTTCTTGTATTGTATCTCTTTTAAAGGAGACCGCTTGGTCCTCCCACATGCACGAACATCATTGTAACCAGCAGTCCCATTGACCTACTTTGTGGTCATTAGTGGACATTAATAAAATTATCTTATCTTATCTTATCTTATCTAGGCAAGTAACATCTGAAGATGGCCTTCTAGGCTGAGCACTTCATGGATCTAAGGGATGGACTCATTGTTGAACCCCATTACACACTTTAGCACTGGATGCACGCTCTTTGTATTCCCTTGGGCTAGTTCAAGGTAGGCTCTCATAGACTTAGGGTGGAGACAAATCACTAAATTGACTATTTCAACAGGATCTTCCAAGTGTGCCATCTTCAAGAGATTGAGACTAAGAAGCATTTCATTTTCTGCTACCCTGTTTACTACAAGATCCAAGTGTACTTTGCTTGTCTTTTCAAAGAGCTTCTTGTCAGGGAGCTTCAAACTATGGCTAATTTCTTGAGGTACCCTGATTAAAGATGTCTAACCTTATACTTGTATGTGGTCCTCTAGCATTGCTCCCTCATCCTCCAACCACATCCACATCCTAGACCAGCTTTCACTCAGTGGATCACTTCCTTTTTCACGGTGCTTCCATCTACTAGGGCCACCAAGACACAGACAAATAACAATCTTGTTTCCAACCCCAAATCTGTGAGTACCCAAAGGACAACCTCCACTTTTCCAAGACCCTAGCAAGATTGCCAACCCTGGCCCCATACCAACAGTCAATCAATATCATCCAAATCAAAGTGATGGGCCCCCGCCTCTAGGCAACAGGACATTACATGATCTAGCTACTCTTCCAAGTCTTCATCTAGACAAACTTCTATGTTGAGGTTCCTCCATTCGGCTTCAGATGTTAGCGTAGATGGTTTCAGCAAACCATCATAGGCTTGTACCATTTCTATCACAGATTCTAAATCCATTCTCTTTGTACATCTCTCTCTCAGATTAACTCTCCATCTTCGGAGTTGGTTTCTAGGATTTAGATTAGATTCATACTTTACTTTCTACATCTTGCTTTTCATAGGAATCATTTTAGTGCCCCCACTTTGTATTGACATCATTTTGTACCCAACAGACCCTTTGACCTACTTTAGGGGTTATTCGTAGGGCATTAATAAAATTATCTTATCTTATCTACACTTGGTCAATTGCACATAGACTTCATTCTGGATAGTCATAATATTCATTTGTGATGGACTTTATATGTTCTAGGATACCCTTAGTGACCTTTCTACAATTTGGGACAGCAAGGAGGTGGATCATAGGAGCTTGCACAACTCAGCTTCATTAGCCACTCTTCCTCATTAGGAAAGTCTCCCATCAAGTCACCATTTGACCCCATATGCCCAACGGAAAGACACTAGTTTCCAGTCCACCCATCCATTACTATTTCCTGTAATTCATAAACTGCTTTGTTGGAATTAACTCTTCATTTCACCTTGTACTCCATAACATAATTTCCAGCAATCCTATCTAGAGAACCCCCTTTCAGCCAGAGGAGAGTCCACCTAAAGTGTAGAAGAGGGTTGATGAGGTGACAGTGGCCCTCTCTTAGTTCCTCCAAACCCTCATTTGAGCTTTTAGGACTTTATCTCTAGATGTGAGGGTTTGAGAGGTAACAAATAGTAAACACAAAAACTTGGACACACAAATAAACATAAACGCATTCATCTATCAATGTAATTTTAAGTAACACCCTTGATCCCAGACCCTGAAGCTAAGCCACCTTTAACCTTCACCATGTTGAGGCACTTATTTGTACTGGGTATGTGTTTCCACTGTGAAACCAGTTCTGTTATTTGTTGCTTGATTGGATTCTTCATTGGGATTATAAGTGACAGAATTATGAAAAAATAAAAATAGGGTTTTGTTAGGCATTAAGTATTTACTATTCGAATGAAAATAATATCAGTAAGCACAAGTGAAATTAAAGTAATTCAGATTCTAGGATTTTATTAACTAGCACACCGCATAACTCGCGGTCAGTGAACAACAATAGGGATCAAACGGCATTCACAGACTGGAAGCCACAAGGATTGAACTCTTGAGCCAAGATGCCCTAGGTTAATGGAAAAAGCATATAATAAGCTGCTGGTGCAATATTCCCATTGGGAGGAGCCATAACAGCAATGGAGTACCTATTGGCTTCCACGCGAATGAGTGCCGCTAATTTTAGCCTCAGCAGCCACTGGCCCTAAGAATATGAATGTGTTGAGCATGGCAAACTCAAAAGATTAATTTCCAAGGCTGTGAGTGGACCAGGAAGGGTAAAAAGCATAGTAAATGTCTGTCCATGGCGAACAAAAGCAGGGGCATTTGTGATCTGCGAGCATCTAGCATTAAAAACCTTATCGAGATACGGAGGCAAGAAATCCCAAATAGGTGCCCTCACAGTGATCACCATTCTCCCACATGAAGGAGAGTTCAAAACTGTTTGACGAGCTGTCTAAAGGCCTCAAACTGAGCCCCTCCACATACAAGGACCTTGGACCGTCAAGCAGTAGAAGCATGGAGATTCCCCTGCAGTAAAAATGACAATGAAGAATCTCTGCGAATCTAGGACTTTTGGAAGAAATAACAAGCTAGGATTCATTTGGAATAAGAAAGTGCATCTACATTACAGAGAACAAGTATAATCCATCATGTATTAAATCATGGGGCTAAAGGCAACAGGTTTGGTCCCCTCCTGACATACTCAAAAGGGCCAATATGATAGCCTTGGACCCTAACTCCAGCAAGCCTAGATTCTCCATACGATCTTCCAGAGATGGCTTGCCTCTTGACATTATTAAAGAAGACCTGGGCTTTCCCAAGCACGACTTCCTTTCCCTTGCTCTCTGCCTCCTGACCATCATCTCTAATAGGGATAACTGTCTCCTATGGCTTCAGGCAGATAGCCTGGGGAGGGAGAGAGCAGCTCCACCTCATCCCCCATGCTGCTCTGACTATAGAAATTACAAATATCAAACTAGAAAGAGGAAAGAAAGTACTGGAAATAACATGCATTATTATATGTGCATGGCCAGACCTTCAAAATTGAATCTGACTAGCCAACACCGCTGATATGAAAGAATGTGACACTTTAATCATGCATCTACTATCTACCAAAAAAGGTTCAAAAAACAACTCGTATAACTAGATAAATAAGTGCATAAATTATTTGATATTGGAATGGAATCCATTGAAATTTCTCTGAAATTTAACCCTCACAAAGAAGCCACTTTCAGAAGCAAAGGGGCAGGACAGCATAAAACTTCAATCGAAAATCTTTATTCTTAAATGTGACAAGAGTAATCTAAACAGAAAGTGAAAGTCACCTACCATTCAACTTCATTACTTCACGTGCAAGAGGAAGTGTATCTACAAAAACCCAATCAGATGGAATTTCCAGTGAACAGCGGTTAAACTCCTTCACAAGAAAACGTGCATCAAAACGACGACCATTATGAGCCACCCAAATAACAGGACCACCAGTTTTCTGTCGACTCTTTATATAAAGCACCAAAATAGGAGCAAGATCTTTCCACCTATTACAGAAAATCATAAATATATCAGATTTAATAGTATTATATTAACTCCACAATGCACACAGAAAATAATACTTCCCTCGATCAAGAATCCCAACCAGCAACTAAAATAACTTTGCAAAGTGCATACTAGAACTGAAATGTGATATGTTTCAATAATGTATGGATTTAGCTAACTAGTTTTAGAGCTAAGATACAAATATAACTGGAAACGAAGGATTCCAAAGATAACATATATTATTTTTATCAATTTATTTCAAATGACATGATTACTCACAGGAAACCAAAGCACCCTTGCCTATGAGATGCATTATACAAATATAACTGGAAACGAAGGATTCCAAAGATAACATATATTATTTTTATCAATTTATTTCAAATGACATGATTACTCACAGGAAACCAAAGCCCCCTTGCCTATGAGATGCATTACCGCCAATATTGCATGGTGTTCAGTTAGGTCTTTTTGAGGTTACAGTTCTGATGCATTCATGGCATTAAGAGGAGAGATTGCAGGGCCAGATTGCAAATGTAACCTTGTCATCCATTCTCGTCTGTTTTTGACCTGAAACCAGCATTAAGAAGTGGTTCTGGTGTGTTCTGGGCAATCACGACAGTGATGAAAAAACTAAAACACTCAGACCTGGCTGTGGAGGATGCAGTATGGGCTGATTCTGAGGGTAAGACAGCAGCAGGGAGGACGTCTGAACTAATTCTAGGTATGTCTCAGCCCCTCTAACAGCCTTAAACAGTGAGCCTAGGCATTGTTTCAAGTTTCAACCAATGAAGTAAACATCGGCATCGCCAAAAAATCAGTGAAGGTCCCGAAAACAATTTTTTGGTAACATCAGCAAAAAAATCGAAAAACAGTGGCAAACATTAAAAAATACAAAATATATTCATTTTTTTTTAATTTTAATTTTTAAACATATAAAGCAATAACAACATCAGATAAACACATTGGAATATAAATATGGAGAAGGCATGGATATATATCATGTAGTCATGCAAAATATAAAATGATACATGAAAGTCGATAGTGATACTGAATCCTGAAACCTCATAGTTGTCCAATCAAGGACTCAAAAGTGGATAACCAACACAAAATGACATCACATATATAAATGTATCTGAGCAAAACTAGCAGCTAGCTATCTAATATCAATGCCTTCTCCCTCCTTCTCCAACAAGAAAATGAAAGCGAAATGAAAAAAAACAACTCTTCCCCCTTTTATGTCGTAGATCCCCCTAAGCCCGCAATTTTATCCATCGTGGTGGAAAAAATCAGCAAAAATCGCGATATTTAAAAATTTAAAAAGTCGCCATTTTTCCTCGCTAAAAAATTGGCTTGAGGAAAAAAACGCAATTTTTGCGTTATTTTCCGAAAAATCGGCAATGTTTACTTCACTGATTTCAACAATCTAACAGCGTGTAACTGCCCTAATTCTTGAATCTGGGTACATCTTAGACACCTTTGGGCATTATTAAGGTCACAACACTAAGTTGCAGGAAACTTGGGTCAGGCACCTGTTTCAGCCCCAGAAACTCACTGAGCTCAGAAACGCGTATGGTTCTTGAGGGAAACTCGTTTCCATTCGTATGAAACACATTTCCCGTGTGGGAAACGCATTTCCGTTACATTTTCTCTCCTGTATGACGTGTTTCCCATCAAATAAAAGCCCGTCACTTTAAAAACCGGCCCATAAAGTCTCTTTACACCCACAAATTTCAGTAATTAAGGGTTAACACATTAAATCTTAAAATAAAATTTAATTCTATATGCTTATAATTTATACAGGAGAACGTCACTTATTCTCCTCACACAAGCGACTTGAGCACTCGAGACCCAAAATATAGCAGTGGGCCTTGTGTAGATGGGATGTCAAGCCAGAACCTAGTAACTTCAGCCTCTCTCTTGCTGCACTAAATATTGAGGAACCTAGAAGTGGAATTGGAAATACTTTTTCCACTTTACATTCTGTTGTTGAGCTTGCTTCTTGTTCCATTTTTGAGGAAGACATAGACTATGAAGATGAGGATGACTATTAGTCTGAGCTCATGTTTTACTTTTATTTTTGTTAGTATGTTCATTGTTCATAGTTTGATACATTGTACTTGTAGCCTCATACATAAAGGCTAATTTTGGATATATACTATATAGCCTTGTTTACAAAGGCTGTTTTGGATATTACTACTTGCATGAATGAAATGATACAGACTAGGGACCATGAGTAAAAAGTGATGTTACATGTATGATTTAACTTTTATCTATATCATTTATCATTTATCATTGGCAATGTTGCTTGCAACTAAATGTAATTAATAATTTATGGTTTATGTTCTATCATAATTTTGTCCTTGCTCATATACATATATACACGCTTCCCCATTTCCAAAATTTTGGGGGGTTGCGTTTGCAACGTTTCCTTGTTTCCCTGTTTCCCCGTTTCGTGTAACTTAGTCACAGCAGCAGCAAAGCCAAATTTTGATGAGGTCTGGCATATAAGCATCCCTAAACTCTAATTCTGGGCATGCATACGGGTAGGATGAGCTTCCCGGGACTCATAAAAAGCAGTTTCATCAGTAAAACAGCAGCAGGCCCCTAATTCAACAATTCTGGGCACATTTCAGCCCTAGGTTGACCCTCAACAGCAGTGAAGAAGCAACTCTGGGCATGAATAGGGCATTATGCAGCCTTATTATCAGTGCTGGGTGTACTCTGAGCAACAAGAAGGACCGGTCCACCTTTTAAATGATCTCAGTTGCTGTTTGAGGGGTCCTGTGCATTGTTTGAAGGGCTGTTCGACAGAGCTAGGGCTTGATTGGAATCTGAATTGTATGAATATGCAGTGACAGTAGCCAGGAATGACCTATTCTATGCAGCGACCAAGCATTTGGTGAACTTAATGATGTTTTTGGGGGTCAGTTCTTTGCCATTTGAAACCCATTTCACATTTTTGGGAGAAGATTTAGGGATAAACCCTGAGCCTGAGCACATTCATTACTCCTTCAAGTGCTCTACTGTTGGAGGCTGCTTCCATCTGCAAAAAAGTGACAGAAAAAGACTTTTACAGATCTGAAATATTTTGTTGCAGCATGCCTAATGGTCTCCTCGAATGCATTCAGCCTTAAATCTAAGCACTTTCCAAGCTATAAGAGCAGCAGAGACATCAAACTCCTGGAGTTCTCATGTCAGCTTGATTAAGGTATATGATCAATGAAGATTCTTCCAAAGAGAAGGTGCAGCATTATAAAGGGAAATGCCTTTGACATATCTACATTAGATCCACTTTATGAGGAGAAACATTCAGCCCTTCTTTTGAAGTTTATTGATGGGAAAGTCCACTTGGATGTTAGAATACACTCAGGTCTATGCTACTATATGGGACGTTTAGGTTTTGCACATTTTCTTATGCCACTGATGAGGGAGCATTCCATTTCTAGAGGATCCTTGTGCAATGTGGAGGATCTTTGAGCGTTGGAGACTTCTTTATAGTCACTTCATCATTTGTGGAGCTAGCACCCTCTTTTTAGGGATATTTGCTTACCTTATGGAGGAAATTCATACTTAATCGGCTTCTAGATACTTATTGGTTGCTTCGTGGACATTAATTGTTGACTTGGGGCTAACATAGTTGCTTTATGAGCCTTCTTGTAGGAGCGCATGCTTAAAGGAAACTTCGAGGTGAACATTCCTTGTTGGAGTATCTCACTTTTGAAGAGGCCTTTGGAGATGTGGCATCATCACTTGGCTTTCACCCCTTGCTTGATGAAGGCACTCCCTTGTTTGGGGCCTTATGTATCTCATGTTTTGTACTTGTGGCTTTGACCACTTTATTTTATGACTTACTACTATTAGGAGTTTGTTAGCTTTAGTGGGCCTTTTTTATTATTTTGCTCCACCCTATGCTAGATCTTAGGAAAATAATGAATATTTTATCTTAAAGGAAGTTGGGCTACTCTCCTATACAAAGAGAGCCACTTCCACTTCCTCATTTGAACTCATGGTTGGATTTTGAGAGCTCTCACTCTTTTGGAGCCTAATTGTCATATCTTTATGCAGCATTTTTTAAGAGTAAAAGGTTTTCTTGATTCTTCTCGTGTTTTCTTATGCTGAATATTGAGGTAACTTGTATCTTTTAGCATTGTAAGATCCTTAACCTAGTTCAGTAAGAAAGTAAATTTGTTAAGGTGGATTGAATAGGGAATTATTTCCTTGTTGATTTTATATTTTAGTCTTGTGGCTTTTCTTGTGATTTGGCTATTTTCAGAGGGGTTACAAATCAGGCTTGCAAAGGCTACGGTATAAGCTAGGTTTAAATATTGAAGGTGTGTGCTAAGGCCACCCTTCCCTGGTAAATTTTGCATGAAGCTTCGAGAGTTTTGGGGTAGAAATTTATCTTGCTTTGCATAGGTTTAAGTCAAACACTTTCAAACAAGGCCCAAGGGGGATCATCCCAATATACCATATGCCCTGGGAATTGTCACTAGTCTTCATAACCCTCCCATCAACTATATTACAAAGAAGATCTCAAGTTTTGCTAAGGCTAGCTCTTCAAATCACCGTGTGGCCTCATCACCATAGGTTAGCAACCCTATCCTAGGGAATCCCCCCTCGAGTTGGAGAAGAGACAACCAGAAGGGCAAAGAGGCAGTTATCAAGGTGACAATGGGTAACACCTCTAGGTTATAGCTGGGCTAGCTGTATTCTTTTGGGCTTTAACTATATCTACTAGTTCAAGGTGTAACAAGATGTAATTAAAAAAAATTAAAACTCACCAAAAACAAAAACCTCTTAAAAGGTCGATTAATCGACAAAACATCAAGTTGGTGTTTTATTCCTTGTAACAAAGTCATACAATAACACTTCGGGAGCTAGACTCCCTAAATCACAAGACTATAGTCTCAGGAACTAAAGTCCATAGATAGCTTAGGTGTCATCTGTGTTAGAGCACAAAAATAAACTATGTTTAAGGACACAATTCCATCCTTCACTGCTGTTTGCCTGTATACAAATGGTATTACTGCTGCAACTATAGGAAGAACTAAACTAACAAGGTGTCATCCATATTAGAGCACAAAAACAAACTATGTTAATGATGTGATTACATCCCCTCAATGTTGTGCCCCTATATCCAAATGGCGCTACTACTGCAGTTATAGGAATAACTAAAACTAACAAGAAATAAACAATGAAAACACAAAATATTGGGCACACCTGCAAACCCAAGTGAATACACCTGCAGATCTAAATAGTGTGGAGGAAGAGATTTGGTTATATTGATAAAGTGACAAAACTTACAAAAGAAGAGGAAATTCGTACATCACAAACTGGCACGATAAAGATTTGGGCAGCAAACTCAACTCCAAATTTCCACTAACAGAATAATCTGCATAGCAAAATAAACTTACTATCAAGTTCAACCCTCTTAGATAAGATAAGATAAGATAATTTTATTAATGTCCAATGTGTAATATCCCAAACTGATATTTTCCTATTTATGTGTATATTGTAGATGGCTAATAGACTTACTCCTTAATCAAATAGGAAAGCAAACCCCGAACTTTGCATGCATGCAGTTGCATGCAAATATGTGCCCTAGAAAAATACTGAGATGCTATAAAATAGGAGAAATCAATGCATGTACATACCAATATATAGATCAGCTGATGGTGAAGAGACTGGTCCCAGCATGCAAGGATTCTGCCGGAGGAATAAGGAGATACACCAAATCGTCCTCCACAGGTGAATGCACCCTCCTCTCAAACTGTATAAGATCTAGAATAATAAATAAGCTGCTGCTAGAAGCCCGAATGATGTGCACTAGGGTTATAATACCCCTCTGATGATGATGGAAGCAGCATGCGAAAGTTCTAAACCCTGTAGGTAGGAAAACGAATTGCTTTGTCTCTGATCACGGTGACACGGTGTAACGGTGAAACCCTCTGGCTGGATGTATAATCAACCTCCCGGAATAACTGCTGAATGTAACTTGATGATGAACTAGTGTTGAACCTGGATGATCCAACCTGATGATGAACTAGGGCAGATAGATTTCGCTGCCGAAATACACTAGTTAGCTGAGCATGCGCTCAACCCCAACGTAGCTCGCCGAGCTCTCCAATTCGACTCCACAAATCAATTATCACATAAGTGCCTTCTCCATTCACTTTGTCTTTCTTTTATAACTTTCAACTACGAAAACCCTAACTTTTGACCTAATTAGGTCACTTTATCTTCTAATTTGTAGTTGACTTGCATGCATGCGCATGGAGACTTAATCGGGTGCATGCATCATTAAATAATGCCCGGATGTCATGCATGCAGGTGGCCTTTGGCTCTAGTGGCCCTCTTCGACCCAATGGTGATATAATATTAATGCCCTAGATCTTCTATATATGGCATCAGTCTTCGGCTGATTCCTTGGCTGTCAATACCCACTCGAACCTATAGGAATCACATAGGTTAGCGGGTTGGTCCTCAAATGCCTAAGCAGAAGAGGACATTACAGTCCTCCCCGCTCGAATTTGCTTGTCCTCAAGCAACTGTAAAGATGGGTGTTGTAATACCTGTTTTGCCTCCCAAGTAACCTCCTCTATAGGCAGATCTTTCCACTGAACCAGGTAATCTCTGATGATTATGTTCCTCAGTTTCCGCTCTCGCACCTCTAGGATGCACTCCGGAATCAGAACCAATTGCCCCTCGTCATCAAGGGGAGGTAGCTCGAAAGATGTAACACTCTGTTGACCAACCACCTTCTTGAGATTGGAGACATGAAATACGTTGTGAATCTTGCTCTCTAGGGGTAGTTCTAGCTCATATGCTACCTCTCCGACCTTTCGAATTATCTTGTATGGACCATAGAAACGACGTTGGAGTTTTTTTGCTCCTTTCGTTTTAAGAGATGACTATCGATAAGGCTGGAGACGTAAATAAACAAAGTCTCCCACCTCAAAACTGCGCTCAACTCTGTGCCTGTTTGCATATATCTTCTATTGATTCTGAGCAGCCTGTATGTTCTCCCTGAGTATCTTGAGGATATCTTGACCCTCCTGAATCCACTCCTTGGCCTTGGGGGCCCTGGTATCGCCAAATATCCGGTCTGCAAAAGTGGAAGCATCATACCCATACAGGGCTCGGAAAGGGGTCATCCTAATGCTCACATGGTAGGTGGTGTTGTAACAATGTTCACCCAAGTGTAACCATTTGATCCATGTCCTCTGCTGACCTGATACGTAATTTCTCAAGTATCCCTCAATCCATTTATTAACAATCTCTGTCTGCCCGTCACTCTGCGGATGATAACTTGTGCTCATGGCTAACTCAGTCCCCACTAACCAGAAAAGCTCTTGCCAAAAGGATCCTGTGAATTTGCTGTCCCTGTCACCGACAATGGTCTTGGGTAACCCATCGAGTCTAAATACCTCTTTGAAAAATAGTTCTACTACCTGTGCTGCTAAATAATCTGATGATATGGCAAAGAAGTGAGCAAACTTAGTCAATCTATCCACTGCTACGTACAAGCAGTCTCTGCCTTGGACCTTGGGCAGCCCAGTAATGAAGTCCATAGAAATGCTCTCCCATTTATGCTCGGGAATAGGTAAGGGATGTAGAAAACCAACCGAGTGGATGTGCTCTATTTTGTTTTGTTGGCACAAACTGCACTTCCTCACATGTTGTATCACATCTTTCTTGAGGCCCTTCCATGAGAACCTTTCTCTAATTTGTCTGTAGGTCTTGAGAAACCCTTGATGCCCTGCTAATAGTGAATCGTGCAATGCCTGTAAGATTTTCTTCTTGAGGGGAGACTCTGGAACCAAGAAGATTCTGTTTTTGTAGTATATGATATCATCAATGACCCTATACCTATCATCCTGAATCTGTCCATCCAATAGCTCGCGAGCAAACTTATCTTTGGAGTACTCAACCAAAAGATGAGACCTCCAATCTGATGAGATGCTCATAAGGGATAAAGTAGCTGGTCGTCTAGAAAGTGCATCGGCCACTACATTGCTCTTTCCCTTTACGTACTCAATCTCGAAGTCATAAGCCTGAATTTTACTTACCAATTTTTGTTGTCTCCCGTTTAGCTCTTTCTGCTCTAGGAAGTATTTCAGGCTGTTGTGATCTGTCTTAACCTTGAACCTGGCACCTACTAAGTACTGCCTGAACTTGGTTAGCGCATGGAGGATAGCTAACATCTCTTTGTCATATATTGAATAGTGGCGCTCATAGTCTTTGAGCTTCCTGCTCTCAAATGCAATGGGGTGGTTGTTCTGCATCAAAACTGCCCCAATTCCCTCTCTTGAAGCATCACATTCTAACACAAAGGATTTAGAAAAGTCTAGTAAAGCTAATACTAGGCATGAACTCATTACCTCCTTCATTTTCTCGAATGTTTGTTGTGCTGCCTCTGACCAACTAAATGCTCCCTTCTTTGTAAGATCTGTGAGGGGTGCGGTCATCTATGAGAACCCGCTGACATACCTCCTGTAGTAGGTGCAAAGGCCCAAAAAGCCCCTCAGTTCTGTCACATTTTTAGGTGTAGGCCAATCTAAAATTGCCCGAATCTTCTCTAAGTGCCCCTGGACCCCGTTGGCCCCTATCACATGTCCTAAGTGCAACATCTCCTGCATGCCGAACTCACACTCGGACATTTTGGCATATAGTGACTGCTCCTGTAGAATACCAAGTACTTCATCAAGATGTCTCAAATGTTTTTCCCAAGTCCGACTGTATATTAATATGTTGTTGAAGAATACCAGAATATATTTACACAACTGTGTCCTGAAGATATGGTTCACGAATGATTGGAAAGTAGCTGGTGCATTGGTGAGCCCAAATGGCATCACTAGAAACTCATAATGTCCGTAGTGGCAACGAAAAGCGATCTTTGGAACATCCTGTTCCCTGACCCGAATCTGATGGTACCCTGAGCGGAGATCAATTTTGGAAAAGTACATTGCCCCCTGTAGTTCATCCATTAACTAATCAATCCTAGGGATGGGATACCTGTTCTTTATGGTCTTCTTATTGAGTGCCCTGTAATCAATGCACATGCGTAAGGTTCCATCCTTTTTCTTCACTAGCACTTCTGAAGATGTAAAGGGACTGGAGCTAGGTTTGATGTATCCCAGCTTGAGTAGTTCCTTGATTGTACTCTCTATCTCATCTTTATACCTCTTGGGATGTCTGTAAGGAGTGGTGATAACTGCTTGGGTCCCCTCCTCCTCTAACTCAATAATGTGCTCAAATCCCCTATCTAGAGGTCGACCTGCTGGAAGGTCTCCAAATACTACCTTGTGCTCCTGTAGTAAGGCCTCTATATCTGCTAGATGTTGTGTGGCCTCATCTGGTGGTTTCCTGAAGGTAACCACACACTCTGCAACCCACTCAATATTTCCCTGCCGGAGTACTGCCTCCATCCTGTGTGATGTCACTGCTGTGGGACGATAGGTATTCATCCCTCTCAATACCACCTTTTGTCCTTCTGCTCCTGTAAACTTCATCTCCATGGTCTGGTAATTTGTGGAATACTTCCCTATGGAATACAACCACTGAACTCCTAGTACCACATTCATGTCAGGTACATCTACCACATAAAATGTCTCTATCACTGTATAATTCCCAAGCGTTACCTTTAATTTAGGAATCCTCTGACTACACTCCATGGTGTGACTTGCTGCTGCTACCGAAAACCCATCAAAGCTCTCAGTCTGAAAGTCTCTCTTTTTAACCCATGCGGCATCAATAAAGTTGTGGGATGCCCCACCATCTATCAGTACTCCCACTCTGTGGCCCTGTACGGTACCTCTGATCCGAAGAGTGTGGAATCTAGGAACCCCTGTCATGGTAGCAATAATACCTCCTGAGGCATGTCCCTCAGCAACTGTCTCTGTTGTCTCTCCCTGCTCCTAATCCTGGTAATCCTCATCCTCCTCACTGTCGGAATAAGCCTCTATGTAGTAGGCCTTTCCTTTTCCTGAACATCTATGACCTGGTATCCATGGTTCCTGGCAAGTGAAACATAACTTTTTTCTTCTAAGGTCCTGTCGGGTATCATTGTCCATCCATTCTTTCTTGGGCCATGGTTTCCTTTCTTTATCTTTAATAGGAACATTAGTCCTGGGAGGAAACCTATTTTTGGGCACTGCATCCTGCAAGTCTCTTGTCTGTCTGATGGCATATGCTAGGGTGGTGGGCCTATAAGACTTGACCCATCCCCGTAAGGGTTCAGTGAGAGCCTCAGTGAACAACATAATCAACCTGCTCTCTAATATATCTGTGACCATGACTGCTATCCTCTGAAACTCAGAAATAAAAGCATCTGCACTCCCTGTCTGCTTGAGTTGTGCCAGCTCCCTAAAGTGTACCTCTAGATCCTTCCAATCAAACCGCTCAATGAGCCTCTGTGTAAAATCTATGTATGAGGTGATGGTGTTGTGACCCAGTGTCACTAACCCGTGGTGCCACCACTCATGTGCTTCTCCGTCCAAATGCAAAGTAGCCAATTTAATGGCATTTGTCTCAATCATGGCGTTGAGCTGGAAGTATGTATCCAACTTCTGCACCCAATTCCTAGCTGGGCCACCCCGGGTGCCCTCAAAGGTAGGGATAGTCAGTTTCCCTACGGTGCGCTGTAACTCATAGTTCTGGGTGAATGGCCTATTGTAAGCTTTGGTTTTGTTCTTACTTTTAAAGTGGCAGAAGTCAGTGAAGGTCATGGCTGAATGGAAGTCCTCTCCTAAAGCCCTATATTCTCTCAGATAGGCACTCATGGGTTCTTCTGGTTCTGCTTGTGCTAGAGGCACTCCAGCTGGACTATGTAAGAATTGAGGCATGGTAGGTCAGAAAGGCTTGTATATATGGGGATGGCTCTGCATGTTGGTATGTAAGTGCTCCCTACTACTGCCGATGGATACCCTATCACTGTTGGGAAATAAGGGACTGTGTGGGGTGGGCCCATTCTTCTCAGTCATTTGCCTGAAGGTGCTCATCATTTCTTTTTGCCCAATGGTGAGCTCTTTTATGGCTGATATGAGACTATTGAAAGCTATTTTATCATCATCGGCCATTGTTTCTTTGCCTCCTTCAAACTAATACTCTTTGTTCCCCAAATCTATGTCCTCTAACTCCTCTTCTCTATCTCTATACCTCTGTCTCTTGTGAGTAATGTTGTATGGGTCTCCTAGATTCATTTATAATTTTTGCATGCCCACAGCTGGCAAGGAAAATAGCTCTGATACCACTGTAATATCCCAAACTAATATTTTCCTATTTATGTGTATACTGTAGATGGCTAATAGACTTACTCCTTAATCAAATACGAAAGCAAACCCCGAACTTTGCATGCATGCAGTTGCATGCAAATATGTGCCCTAGAAAAATACTGAGATGCTATAAAATAGGAGAAATCAATGCATGTACATACCGGTATATAGATCAGCTGATGGTGAAGAGACTGGTCCCAGCATGCAAGGATTCTGCTAGAGGAATAAGGAGATACAGCAAATCGTCCTCCACAGGTGAATGCGCCCTCCTCTCATACTGTATAAGATCCAAAATAATAAATAAGCTGCTGCTGGAAGCCCGAATGATGTGCACTAGGGTTATAATACCCCTCTGATGATGATGGAAGCAGCATGCTGAAGTTCTGAACCCTGTAGGTAGGAAAACGAATTGCTTTGTCTCTGATCATGGTGACACGGTGTGACGGTGAAACCCTCTGGGGCTGGATGAATAATCAACCTCCTGGAATAACTGTTGAATGTAACCTGATGATGAACTAGTGCTGAACCAGGATGATCCAACCTGATGATGAACTAGGACAGATAGATTTCGCTGTCGAAATACACCAGTTAGCTGAGCATGCGCTCAACCCCAACATAGCTTGTCGAGCTCTCCAATTCAACTCCACAAATCAATTATCACATAAGTGCCTTCTCCATTCACTTTATCTTTCTTTTATAACTTTCAACTATGAAAACCCTAACTTTTGACCTAATTAGGTCACTTTATCTTCTAATTTGCAGTTGACTTGCATGCATGCGCAAACCCTAACTTTTGACCTAATTAGGTCACTTTATCTTCTAATTTGCAGATGACTTGCATGCATGCGCATGGAGACTTAATCGGGTGCATGCATCATTAAATAATGCCCGGATGTCATGCATGCAGGTGGCCTTTGGCTCTAGTGGCCCTCTTCAACCCAATGGTGATATAATATTGATGCCCTAGATCTTCTATATATGGCATCAGTGTTCGGCTGATTCCTTGACTGTCAGTACCCGCTGGAACCTATAGGAATCACATAGGTTAGCGGGTTGGTCCTCAAATGCCTAAGCAGAAGAGGACATTACACAATGAATGACCACAAAAGTGGGTCAATGGGACTAGATGATACATCCAGGATGATACAATGTGGGAGTGCAAATGCATCTCCTAGAAAGTGCTGAAAATAAGATGAAATAAAATAGAGCTATAATCAGTAGTAAAGCCTCATCAACATGTATAAAACAATAGCAAAGGTACGTGAGGCAAAAATTAAAATACAAAGTGAGATTGTCCAAGGCTGGACAACTCAAACTGCTCAAAAACTTGCCATGAAGGGGGGAAGAATGTGAGAGAGATGCAAAATGTTTCATTTCCTCGTATGTTCCTATTCTCTAAAATTACATAATTGTACAAAATTGGGTAGAGGAATAGAGAGAGAGGAAGATTATTCATAGTGACAATTGGTCTTCTGCATGTGACAATGTGCTAAGTTGTCCATCCTCACGAAAATCCTCATGTTGTATTGCTTTGTGTCTGTGACAATGATTACTATGCCAAGGTAGCACGACAAAGTATTAATGCAACCAAACTTGTTCATTGCACAGCCAAATTGTCATGCTAAAAGTACATGAATTGGAATATTAATGTACCTATGGTTTAACACTGACTTGCCACTTTGATCTAAGCCAAAGTTGTCCACTGCAATGTGCATCTTGCATTAATGATTTTGCATTATTTTGCACCCCTAATACAAAAACCAAATTTGCATGTCCATACATAACTAATTTCTTCAGTGAACTTCACTTTAGTGTGGCTCCTCCAATCATGGACTTGGTTGATCTCTGACTTCTTCCAAGATCAAACCTCCTTGGCTTAGGAATTATTGATCACCAAAAATTGTCCTTCCAATTGGGGAAACGTTGCTTTAATCTACTCTAAAGTGTACCTATTATTGGCTTGGGGCAATTGTCCTCTCAACCCGACTTCACAATGTTTTACCTTGAATGGTTATCCATTTGTTGCATTGTAGAATTGTATCTATTTCCAACTCCACATCAGCTTCTACCACAAGCCCTTCAAGAATCAGCATGAAAGCTTCCTCCTCGTCACCATCCAACATGAATGACTCATAGAGCTTCAAGCGATCCACATTGAACATTGGATGAATGCCCATGCAAGCCAGTAAATTAAACTTGAATGCATTCTATTTTCTCTCCAATATGCTTGATGATGAAAATCGTGGAAGGATGAAATGAACAAAGTTCATTTACTAACAAATATCCCACATAAGGACACAACAAAAATCCATTAAGGACAAGTAATAAAATAATGAATAGATAGATGAATGAGAGACATGTTTACAATGCCATGTGATGGTATACTTATATGCATTGACTGGTCACTATGGTTGATAGGTCAAATCTTTTAATCAGGTCATGTCTTTTAATTAAGTCATGTCCTTTAGTTAGGATGTGACATTTCATTTATATTCATTATTATTTATTTATTTGATGTTATATATATTATGTTCATTATGTTAGATTTTATAGATATGGCAATATAATTCAATTGCATATAATAAACAAGATCACTAAAAGAATAATCAAGCACAAAAACAATAGACACAAAGATTTTGATCTGGGAAACCACTACGGGAGAAAACCCAACAACCTTCTAATAGAGATAATCAGTTCAGAAATCAGTGTACATCCAGATACATATGTAGTAGAAAGACATAAGAGAAACTTCTCCAATGATAGATAACCCCAGAAAATCTTCTTCTAGCAGCTGCAGAGAACTTCTTCCTTGCATGGAGCAAACTTGCTTGGTGAGAATGAGTGAGGGCGCCTACTTATTTATACTTTTTCTTGTTGACATTTCTTTTTCAAGTGGGGCGACCTATCTTCACTTACTAGGCCGACTTATCTTTTAGTGTGCAAGATAATTGTTTTCTTCATATTTCTTTTGGGGCCGACTTGGTGAGGATGCCTCACGCAGATACTATATCAACACTCCCTCTTATCCAAGGAGGCATCATCATACTGGAACACATTTGGATACCATTTGTACATCACAACTATCTCGAACATCTCTATAACATAAGATAATTGTTGTCTTCATATTTCTTTTGGGGCCGACTTGGTGAGGATGCCTCACGCAGATACAATATCAACACTCCCTCTTATCCAGGGAGGCATCATCATACTGGAACACATTTGGATATCATTTGTAAATCACAACTATCTCGAACATCTCTATATCATAAGGAAGGTCTTCCAACACAATCTCATTCCATCGAGAAGTGTCAACAACTCTACCTAGTCCATCGGGGAGTCCACATGCATTAGTTCAAACCAGTCCATTGGGGAGTCCACATGCATTAGTTCAAACCAGTCCATCGAGGAACATGCAACAACTCAACAACTCTACCCAATCCATCGGGGAGTCAATATGCATTAGCTCAACCCAGTCCATCGGATAACATGCAACAGGTCAACAACTCTACCCAGTCCATCGGGGAGTCAACATGCATCAGCTCAACCCATTCCATCAAGGAACATGCAACAACCCAACACAATCCATCGAAGAGTCGACATGCATCAACTCAATCAAGTCCATCAGAGAACATGCATGTAATATGCGCCAATATGGACCAGCCTCTCCACCCCTTCTCAGGGTGTTTGAGAGATCTCCTCACTCCTTCACAAAGTGATCAAGAGAATGCACTAAATCTCTCCATCACTTCTCATGATGTTCGAGAGATCTCCCCACTCCTTCACAGTGTCTGGGAGTATGCGTTGGCCTCTCCATCCCTTCTCAGAATGTTCGAGAGATCTCCTCACTCCTCCATAGAGTGATCGGGAGAATGCAATGGCCTCTCCATCCCTTCTCAGGGTGTCCGAGAGATCTTCCCACTCCATATTAGAGTGTCAGAAGAATGCAGTGGCCTCTCCACCCCTTCTCAAGGTGTCAGAGAGATCTCCTCACTCCTCAGAGTGATCAGGAGAATATAATAGAATCATCCTTCCCTCTTAGCGAGGGGAACAATCATGGGACCAATATCCCCACTCTTTCTTAGAGTGTCTGGGACCAATCTTCTCACTCCTTCACAGAGTGATCGGGAGAATGCAGTGGCCTCTCCACCCCTTCTCAGGGTGTTCGAAAGATCTTCCCACTCCTTCTTAGAGTGTCTAGAAAAATGCAGTGGCCTCTCCACCCTTTCTCAAGATGTCTGAGAGATCTCCTCACTCCTTAAGAGTGAGCGAGAGAATATAATAGAATCATCCTTCCCTCTTAGCGAGGGGAACAATCATGGGACAAATCTGCCCACTACTTCTCAGAGTGCCTGGGAATAAAATCAACCTTCCCTCTTAACGAGGGAATCAATCATGGGACCAACCTCTCGACTCCTTCTCGTAGTGTCAGAGAATAAAGTCAACCTTGCCTCTTAATGAGGGACTCAGTCATGGAACCAATCTCTCCACTCCTTCACAGAGTGTCAGGGAGAAGCTACGGTCCCATTCTGAGTTATCTAGGGACTAATGTGCTCTTCATAGAATCTTCTGGAAACCTATAGACATACACACATATCAACTAACAAAGGTATCAAATGTATCGGGGGCAGACACTTACATCCTGCCTTACTCAAAACATGAAATGCAACCAAAAAATAAATGAAATTCAAATAACAAATCACATTGTTGAATTCATACACCTGCATAAGAGAGTATCAAGAGACTAGTCTCCCCAACCCATCACAAGGTGTCCAGGAGATCTCCCCACTCCTCAGAGTGTCTGAGAGAAGTACTGCCATCGAACCACTCACCCTTAGCCAAGTCACATGGCTAATACTTGTCTGATATTGCAATCATGCTCATCACATCTCCCTCTGTGTTGGAGCGCCTTGCTCCCTCTACATCTGAGCATCTTCCTTCCTCTTTGGAGCTATCCACAGGCTAGTTTATCATCCTATATGAGATATCACTTCGGATGCTAATTTGAACACCAACTCTCACAGAGCAAATGAGCACAGTTTCTTAAAATGTAAGTATCCATCCTAGTGACGACCAGGTACATCACGTATCCTTCAACTATCTGTATGGATCAAGACAACATCGCCATTAGTGTATCCATGTACTCACAATCATCATGCTAGATCTGCTTAGGATCTCCATTGTGTTCTTCCTGAGTAAAATACTCGCCCATTATGTCGGAAACAGAGGTATTAGTGTTTTCAGGAAATAAGAGGTGGGATGTCTGAAACAGACTCAGATAAAGTTCTGCAAGGATCCTACGAGAAGCTAATTTGTTCAATCTCCTCCTATAGACTTTTTCAGGGTCCGGGATGAAATCGAACAAACCTTCAAAGTTCCTTCTAGTAGAATACCTTGAGGTGTTAACTGACAGTGAAGTCGCCAAGTGGACTTAAGTTTAATTTCAGAGAGTGATTGGACTAAAAATCTACCAAAAAGGGAAAAAAGGTAAAAAACTAAAAGAAACAACAGTCGTCCAAGAACAAAAAGATTTGTCCCTGGCAATGACGTCAAAAGATGTTGTCCACAGATTGCACACCAGCAACAGAAATCTAATGAAAGCCGTCTCCTCACTTGAGAAAGTGGGAGAGATGTGACCTTGGGGGCAAGCACAGAGCTAGGTACTGTCACCTACTCCTAGCTCCTCCATTTAGGCTAACTCCTAACGAAGCCAAGGGGGGTAGTCCCTACAAAAGAGTTTTCTAAGGCTCTTAAGTTGTTAAAGTGTTTTACTTAGTTTCGGATGCGGATGAGTGTTACTTCGGAGTTTACTATGATTTGAAGTGTTTGTTTATTAAGAGAATGACAATTAATCAAAAGCAATCCACGTTGCTAACAAGAGATTACACAGATAAGCAAAGATTCCAGACTTTTAACCAAGCATTCAGATATAACAATTGAAATGAACCATAGACAATTGATCAGGACAAAAAATTACTCAGATATAACAAAGCACCAGTGCCTTATGGAGTCAATAAAATGCGTGAACAAAATAGAAGTCTAGGAACTAAGCTAGTGAGTATTAGATTGTGCAAATGCTCTTGGTAAGTTTTACAAGATTTTAATGGTGATCTTGCTTAAAGTGGCTAGATATCCTAACCGGAAATACCTTCAGTGGCTTCGTTCGAAGACATGACGAACCTATCTAGGGTCACAGCTAAGTGTTCAATAACTTAACTAACTGTGCCCAGATTGGGTTGCCCGACGCCCACACTTGGAATTTGCCCACTTGCCTCAGTATTTAATCGAAACAACGTCGGTGCATTGGTTATGGGGAAAAAGTTTTAATTAAGTTACTCTTGTGCGAACTTAACAAGTCTGTTCACCGTTCTGAGTACGAGCCCAACCCGAAAGTCGACAGAGCATACTAGGTGAAGGATGATCAACGAAGTTAATTAATTATGGGGTGTGTGTGTTGAAGGTTTTATTAAGTTAATTAATTGAACTCTTCGATAGAGAGCGCTCTTGACCTTGTCTTATGACAGAGGTTCAAAAGTCTTATCTAATCTAGATGAGACTAATGCAGGGATTATGCAAACTAAAGATGCTCTCCGATAGAGAGTGCTCTTGACTTGTGTTTCTACAAGTTCAAGAGTCCTACGTAAGAATTAATTGATTAAACACTCAAGATGTAAATGGTTGATTAAACTCTCCGACAGAGAGCACTCTTGATCCACCTTATGGTGAGATTCAAGAGATTTATGGATGTTAGGCAGTTGATTCACTTATATAAAGATAAACAATTAAGAGATAAAGTAATCAACTCATTCAATACATTAAATGTGATAGGCTAACAATTAATATTCTAAGAAGAAGATGTAATTATGATGAGAACAAAACCATCTAACCTCAGAATGTAAAAGATAAGAATATAAAAGATGAACACAACACAATCCTCCCCAAATGGGGGAGGATGAGAGTGGGGACTTAAAAACCCCACCCAAACAAAGATCTTTATTAAAATTTATACAATGTGCCTTTAGGAATTTAATCTTTGAAAGGACTTTTCAAATGAAAGCATACAACTCTATTATTAAAACTTACGTAAAAAGAAGAGTGATTTACTTTTACTTGAAGCTTTTCTTGAAACTTTGCAAAAGGGGAAAAAAAGAAGTTTGAATGAGAGCCAAAAGAGCAAAGGAAAAAAGGGCTGAAATAAAAGGAAGATGAGGGGAAGAAGGAAGGAAAACAAAGAGGAAGTCAAATGCAAGCAAAGGGAGGAATAGGGCAGCCAACTATATAGCCAAAGGAGTATAAGAAATGATGAAAACGGGGCAGCGAAAGAGAAGGAAGATGGCTGTCATAAAAAGTCAAAAACAGGACAGCGAACAAAAAGGAGAAGAAGGGGCCAAAAACAAGGTGGAAGAAGGCCCAAAAACTAGGACAAAAATGGGTAAAAAATGGGCACAAACTAGGGCACACTAGGGCTGTCCAAAGTGAAGAAATAAAGTGGTAAACTAAGGCAAAAACGGGGCAGCGAAGAAGAAAAAGTAGAAGGAAGGCAAACAAGGCAACCTGTAGAAAGGGGACAAAGAAGAGGAAAAGAGGAAGGTTTTTTGCAGCTTATTTCTTTGAATTTTTACCAGCTTTCCCGCTTAACCTGTCATGAAAAGTGAGAAACCAGCGAGCTATTTTCCTGCAAAATGGTGGATTAGACAATACAATACACTAAAAATTTACAATTTAATACTTGTGCAAAAAATGGGACTTTGATGCTACTTCAAGTACTAAACGAAACTAGATCTAAACCTTCGTGAGATAAGCTTTTAACAAAGAAAACTCTTAGATCTATATAACAAGAGATATAAAAGATGAGATTTAATACTTAGATCTACTTGTTATGAAACAAAGAACCAAAGTAACCGGAAAGTAAAATTTTGTTTTTTAAATTTGAGGATGGATAAGAAAAACCTCAAGACCTAGCTTGAGTAAACTTGAGCATGGAAGGAACCTGTGAGACAAGAAAAATTAGAAAATATGTTTTGAAGAGAGATGAGATGCAACTGAGCTCTGATCTCTACTTCACACCAAGGGATCTGCAAAACTGAAACACCATTCAAGCAAGTGATTATATCTAGTATATGTAAACCAAACAGGAACCGGAAAGCATGAGTACAACTGAATACGTTATGCAATTCCTAAATCATGAATAGCCACACATAAGCAAGCAAGTTGAAGCTTCAAATGCCTACTTTATGGATTAGTTTATAACCTTCTAAGCTAGATAATCAGAGCATGCATGAAATAAGAAGACAATTAAACAGATATCACCTTGATTATTAGCCACACATTCACCATGAAAGTTATTGCACCATTGAATTGTCCTACAAAGACTCAACTTTATTCATAGCATAGATAAGAAATTACAATCATATGGGCAGAGGTTCTCTGCAAATTCATCTACCTTGATAGAGCTAAAAGAGCCTCTATTTATACAATGAGAGAGTGTTAAAACCCTAAAACCAAATCACATAATCTAACCGGCCTGGTCACCTGACTGAGAAGCCAAACCTAAATTGAAGAGCTGGGAGTGAGGGGAGGCCTCCACCTAGGCAAGGCGCCCCCACTCCAACCCTAAACACCCAAAACAAGCCACAGATGAGCTCACACATGTGGAAGGCGCCTTCAGGAGAGAGAGGGGTGTGAATGGTTGAAGGAGGCGTCTGGGATGTTGGTAAACCATTTCTTTAGGTCTGGGTGCAGCCTCTGCTAGGTTTGGGAAGGCCACTGATGGTGAAAGCCTCAGTCTCTACCTCGATCAAATCACCAAACCGATGAATGCTCTCCATCTCATTTTTTAGCTGGAGATGACATGTCTGCTAACTGAATATTAATTAATTGCTCACTTAATGCTGACTGAAGCTAAGTTATGATAACTCCAATCATCATAAATCCCCAATGAGATGTCATTTAGCCTTTTATTTTGATGAATTTGGATTAATTTGGAGAGTTTTAATTTTCTCCAAAACAATCATTTTTTAATAAAAATTCATTTTTTTCCTCAAAACTGACTTTTTTGAGAAAAAGTGCATTATGTGTCCGATTGATGATCTGAAAGTTGGTTCTAACTGGCTGGCCGATCAAGAATGATTTTTGGCTTAAGGTTAGAGCCTTCAATCACTGAATTCGGGGTCCAGATGACCGACTTATTACAAACGGGTTTTTTCCATTTAATTTATGGAAAAATTAACCCAAAAAAATTAGGAAAAATAATTAAAAATTAAAAAATTAAAAAATTAAAATTTCCCCGTTCGAAAAAGATTTTTTCGAAAAATTTTTATATGTCCAGATGACTTAGGACATGACCATGTTCTACCTAAATAATGCCTAGTAGGTTTATAACACTCGGTTGGGCTCTAATAACCCCCCAAGGCCCAGAATTCAACATCGGGCATTCCAGCTTTGGAGGAAGCGGAAGAAAACCTCGTCAATTATACTCGACTGAAGGCAAAGCATAATTGTCAGGGGCAAAAAACTCCCTGGAATACCTTATTTGAGATTCTACGTCTCAGGAGACCGAACCACTCAAAAAAAATAAATACCCTACTAACACATTTTATTACAAACCCCGCGGGGCCATGGTCAAATTATTCAAATCAAAAACTGGCTAGACATGAAGACGGATCAACTGATACACTGAAATCAGACATTGAACATGTCTGTCAACCGGCGGCTCCTCACGTAACCCAACTAAGTGCAAAATTAGACCCACTTAGGGTTTGACCCGATCTACAAAACCCAAAAATGGTTTGCCAAGAGATCAAGCGGCTTGACCCATAATAGTTTTTTATTTTTTTATATTTAGGGTTTTAACATGAAAATGAAGATGCCAATAGATTGAGATCAAGAGAAGGAGAACTAACCTGTAGATATTACCTGGAAAACCGTGTAGATTCCTTAATGATGATAATCTATGTTGTCCCGATCAATTTAAGAAGATTTGGAGGAAGCCTCTATGTAAAACAATTTTCTTAAGGAAGCCAATGCGCCCTCTCTCCTGCACAACAAACGTCAACCATATCAGATTTGATGCATCAAGAGAAAAGAACAAATGCTACAGAAAAATAGCAAGATGAAATCATAAATCACAATGATACTAATGAAACCCCTTGATACAAGCGGAGCCAAGCCAAGCGAGTTGAGGAACCCCTGCAAAAATGCCCAAGTGAAGTCGCCCTCCTGTAGACAAGACAATGTTTCCAAAAAAAATATAGATCTCACAACAAATACCCAAATGCTAGGAAGCAGTAGATTTTCCAATCACCATCGAAGAACACCAGATGCAAAGGAGATCCAAGAATTTCCACAAAAATAGTTTTCTATTATCCAGATCCAAGAGCCAAAGACCCCCTTTACAGATGAGAAGCTCTCTCCTTTAAATAGGAATAGGAGATACCAAAATCATAGCCACTTTTCAAATGGGTGGCTAAGATTAAAAGATCAATATGTTCTAATCAACGGTTGAGATGAGCTCAACATAGAGTACATGGATTAATACAATAATATAATATATCAATGGACCAAATCACCCTAGGAGAGAGGATCCCACTCAATAAATAAATAAATAAAGCTCATGGTGGGTCCAGGGGGTGCTAACTAACTCCCCTAGTGTGTCTCCATGGCACAATAAAAATAATATATTTTTTTAAATGCAAAATAGTGCCTCTCTGAGGGAATCGTGAGCCTCCAAAAGCTCCAGAAAATAATAAAATATGCTGGAGAAATGGATGTGGGTCCATCCAAGTGCTGAAACTGCTAGAGGAGGAGTGGAAGACATCACACTCATCATCAAAACTCATCCCATGCCATTTCCTTGCCTCCGTAGCCCAAATCGAATTCTTCAGTAGCCATTTTTATTATTTTAAATTTGCCTCGGGAAACGTGATATGGCCAAAACTGCCTTCTAGGGTGCCAGCATTATCCAACTGAGCCCACCAGGCTCTCTGGGAGGGGGGTAATATGGTAAAAACAAGTGGTTGGACCACCTCCTCCTCATACAGCGCCCTAGGTGAAACTATCAGATGATCTCTCTGTTCTAACAGGCCATTCAGCATGGCAAAACTGCACCAGAATGGTACACTGAGCCAAATCATCCATGTAACTGCCCGAAACTGAAAGCAAGCTATCTCATTGGACTCAAGGAGTCCAAATCCATCTAAGGTGCATACTCATACACCCTACAGATCTCTGCATGATCAGGAATAATATCCAATATGCCCATACAGATAAAGATAATAATCTGTAAATGGTCAATAATATAACCCAGGCTAACATCCATCTACTACAAGTGTTTAAAGGTTAAGACATGCTCTACAAATCATTCAAATAACAATTATAACAAGTAGCAATCATTTCACTTGCGATCTATCAACCAAATATAGAGTTTCATTAATTAACTATAACTTAGACAAAACTTTCAAGACCATACTCACTTCATAGTTGTAATCAATTTGTTAGTGAAGGGTGAAGGCTAAAATCAAAAGGCTAGGCTGAAAAGTGACTACTAACTCAACACTGTGACACTTTGGATATGGAAAGGGAATATTCACTCTAGAATATGCCGAACAAGCAACAACACAGGGGATGGCAGTGTCTCACAAATCGATAAGTTACGTTCAAAGGTACTTATTCACCTTAACAAATGCTCACAATCCAAATCAATACAAGTGAGGCCAACAATCTTTAGATATAACTTTTAGGAACCATTGCCTTTTGGGCCTTTAAATTTCCATAGCCTTGGTCCATGCATTTATTACACAATTTTTTATTATTTTATGCTTCATGTATTCATGTATGTTTAAAAACACTTCTTTTCATGAATGGTTTAAGATATTCATTTCAGTATACTTCAAAGCCAATTTCATTAGGCTTGCCTTGCATTCATGTATGTTTAAAAACACTACTTTTCATGAATAAGCTTTTTCATAAGATATTCATTTCATTTCCAAATACATTGTATTGATGGCAGCGCTACTTGTTTCAGGTTTAGCCAACACAACCTAGGCAACTCAGAGGCGAGACACGAATAAACAAGGAAGCTTGTCCAACAAAGAGGCTCTAGTGGGGAAAGGTCCTCCATGCCACAAGTCAAGTAGTAGGTCGGGTTGGAAACATAACTGGAAGATAATGGATGGGTGGAGATATTGAACAATGAAACCAACACTAGCAAGCCAAAGTATGGTGGGAATGATCACCTCTGTTCTCCCTAAGGAGGGGTAAAACCAATGAGTATGGGTCAAGAACTTCCAAGTCTAAGTAGAGACATACATACATAATATCAGTTCATCCAAGTCCACATATTTATATGCCCGCCGAATCATGACACTAGATGCTAAGACATGTCACAAGAATAAGTATAAAAGCAATAATAACCATAACACAAGATAATATATGCCGAGTCATAAACATGTAAATAATCAATCTAAACCAACATTTGTCCAATGAGGAACTACTGATGCAACTGTGGGCACTACTCACTGCTCTACAAATGGCTAAATGACTACACCGATCCTCAAATATGAGTGTCCTGAGACTCAGTCATGGCATGGGAGAGTACTATAGTCCATCATCAAATAATGATCCATCATAGATGCTCATCTCAGCATCTCGTATGTAAGGGAATTGGCTGAAAAGTGTACTGGAATCTGAAAAATAGAATATGGTAGCTCGGCTACTATATAAGTGATAACAAGCCTTTAGAAGAGCAACTCCATAGTCATTGCTTAATTGACGATAATTTGAGTCAGTATTCAAGCTATCCGAATCTAGATTCAGACTTTGATTATATCTTTGCAGAAGAAGAAAAGGTCGAAATCAATCAAACCTCTGTTGAAGAGCAATCTTGTGGTCATATTGTGATTAAAGACCAAATTTGTGAGGATGATAAGGAAGTTAGAAATGAACATATGGATATTTTTGCCTTATCAAATGAATGATGATGATCAATTATCCTCAATTGAGTGTAATGAACAATCTAATGAAGAACAACCACATGATGATGATATAGTTGTGAGCGAACTTGGCCTAGAGCATTCTTTGTCACATCTTTCCAGCTCGAATCTATGTCCAAATAGTCATAACGAGCCTTCAAAGAATGATTTGGTTGATGAGATAAATCATGATGAGTCTAATTCTTCGAAGGTTAGTGTTAATCTTGCTAATTTCCTTAACAAATGTCCCATGTCTCATACAAGATTAGTGTTAGCACCTTTAGGTGATGCAATTCAAGTTTTTATTTTTCAATCCACCCTCCTGTTGCCGCCTAATTCGCACCTTGGGTAACGTGGCAGAAATCTTCAAGCCACTGGGTGGGACCTTGGGGGCAAGCTCTAGCCAAGTGCTGTCAGCTAATACTCAGCTCCTCCGTCTAGGCCAACTCCTAGCAAAGCCAAGGGGGGTGGCCCCTATGAAAAGTAAAATCTAAGGCTTTTACATTATGAAAGAAATGATTGAATCTAGGAGTTAAGCGTGAAAAGAGTTAAGACCTTAACAATGAATTACTGCAAAAATGAATTATAACAACAACACTAAGTAACAGGACACTTCCAAATAGGGTCTGTGTCCCGTATTCCACGTGTCGAACACGACACTTGCCCTAATACGTGTCCGACACCAAAATTTTCGTGTCCCGAAATCTGGACACTTTCCAGCACGTGTCGGACACTTGCCAAAAACGTGTCCTGATTTCTAGACATGTGTCCTCTCAAAAAGGGTATAGAGGAGGAAGATAGAGGAAAGAGCTACGATAGAAATGCTAATTTTGACATGGGGCAGCAGGAGGACGATTGACAGTGGCTAGTACCATTGATGAGATATGATATTTTTCCATGTGGCTATTTAGTATTTTGAATTTTCATTTTGTATCTAGTAGTACTGTAGATAATAGACTTAGTACTAAGTAGTATCTACTCTATTTAGTATTTGTCGATGGCATTCTCTCGATATCTATAAAATAAATTTTGATTTTTGTGGTTTAATTAGAAATATCAAATATGCAGTTCATGGTTCAAAGTTCATATTTCAATGATAATTTTATTATTAATTCATCATTGTCATANCGTGTCAAAGCACATAGTCAAAAAAACAGACCAAAACGTGTCGAATACTATTTATATATAACATAGTGCAAAACAACTATTTTTTAATATATATATATATATAATTTTTTAATATATATATAAAATGTGTCCCCCGTGTCCTATTTCTGGGGTCATCGTGTCTCGTGTCGAATACTCATATTTTCGTGTCCTCCGTGTCTCATGTCCTTGTGTCATGTGACTTAGCAACAACATTTATCATTCAAACACCATTCATGACCATATGCAGAAATTGATTTAACCAATATAAAATGAGGAAGACCAGTGCCAGTAAAAATGGAGTGCTTGTGTATGAGGGTTGTTGTTGTAGTCTCAGATAAGTATTGCAATGTCTCGTTAGTAATTTTTAAGATTTATTAGATGAGTGGATTAAGGAGTGGGTAAATTGTTGGTTGATTTTATTTATGTGTTAATGATCTTGATTTGCTTAGGGGATGGGAAATCCCAATATACCCGGAGGTACAAGGAGTATGTCCAAAACCATTAACCGATGCGGCTCCCCGCAAGGAATATGTGGGTTGGTTGGAGTCTCTGAGACTTGTTCAACACTACACCAGCAAGGGTGTATCCTAATGGTGTCTCGAGGTCGCTGCCGAGTTGTTCTCGCTTCCTTTGGGGATTTTGCCACCGCAACAGCTTAATTTGAGGCGTTGGATTTTCGCCTGGGGAGGTTTATTGTGAAGTGGAAAATTAATTAAGCTAGTCACCTAAATCCCTTTCTCATACTACCAACTGATCAGACGAAACTGCAGTGGAAGTAGAGCATACGGGGATGAAAGCCTTGTAAATTTTAAATGTTTTAGAACAAATTTTTTCTGATTACAAAGATAAATCCCAAGAGTCTCTTTTCAGATTCAATACTTGGGCAAGCCCTTGTCCATAAACTTGTACTCAAGAAAGCAAGGGGGTTTATTTTAAACTCAAAAAATGCATAAACACTGAAATTCTCTAATTACTACACTGCTCAAATCTTTTTCCCTTTCAATACTTCGGTATAGTGCAGTGGGTAAGTATTCAAATTACTCTTGCAAAACTTAAATAAAGCATGAAATGAGAAAGGAAAACACACTAACATCCTATAAAGAAAAACAAAAAAAAGGACGCCGACACAACTCCCCCAAGGGGGATGGCGACCCAGCTCTAATGAGCCTACTTAAACTCTATTTTGCTTTTACAATGATGCGAAAGAAAGTGCACTTTGGTCCTCGAATTGGGATCCAAAGGCTTACAACTTTAAAAAAAAATTATGAGAGGGGAAGCTTTGTTTGTCTTCTTTTTTGTCGATTCTGTGAAAATTTCCCAGAGTTTCCCTCTCTTTAATCAAAAACATGCAAAAGAAAAAGCCAAAAAATATTAATAGAATGTGCTTTTCGAAAACTTCCAAAGTTTGCCAAAAAGTTTCTAACACCAAAATGAAAAAACAAGGTAAAAAAGACTGAGAAAGTGAGCTAGAAAGCTATTTTCTCAAGGTCTTTATTTGCTTAAGGAGAGAAAATAACTCAAGGCACTAACTTGCCAGATAATGAATTAACCAATTACTCTCCTTTAAAACAAGCTTTTAGTTTTTCTCCTATAAATGGCTTGGAATAAGATAGCTTAAATCCTAGATTTGAAATAAGGAATGATGCTAAGAAACAAAAGATTCTATATACTAGATCTAGATTGCATATGAAACTTCTTTTATGGAACAACTAGCATCTATTTGTATTTTCCAAAGAACTAGATCTAATTGTGATTTTAAACCTTTAAAATGATAGATCTAATTCGATTTGCAAATTTAAAAGTAGTAATCAAAGTAGAAAAGGTATAAGGAGAAAGAGAAGAGTAGGTTGGATCTTTGAGCAAAGAAACTTCGAAGGTTTAGACGTGTGGGGCACCAAGGGCTCGATCTTCCGTAAGAGATCTGAAAGAACAGGAGCAAGCAAGCTCTTTGCTTCTTCAAATCAGATAACCTGTAGCTGGCAACATACTTACACACAACCCAATAAATCTAGAAATGGAACAAGATAGAAATCAAGACAATATGAGCATAAACAAATGATACATATAAATCTTGACTCTCTAACTTACTGCAAATAAAAGATTAACTAGATCAAACAAGTTCTAGCAATCCTTCCAACAAAATTGATACCAATCCTACTAGTAGGCTAGATTGTCATAAATCAAGTGCACAAAGACCAAATACAGATTACCTCATAAAACCGAGATAATACATCCACTCAATTGATAGCATCACACAACATGGACCTCCAAAGCCTCATTTATTTCTCAATATCAAGAGATAGTACAACAATTACAATTTTCAAGCCTTTGCTTAGCAAACTCTAACTAGTTTGAATGAGGAGAGCAAAGCTTTATTTATAACAAAAGCAGGCCCAAGGGGTCACCACGAACACTGAAGATCAACCCGGAGTGTAACTGAGTTGAACTGAAGAGGTGATTGACACCTCTCTCACCAAATTCTACCAACCATTTATTAGCTGCCACCACATCAACCCACTCACCAAACTAAACCAACCTCCAACCAGTCGCATGCTTCACCCACCTCACGCGATTGTACGGAATCAATTATGATGTGTGGTCCAATGCAGGTGAGTTGACATCACCACAATTCTATCATTCGCTATCTTGTAATAAAACCCAAGTATGGACTAATATATAAACCAAGGTTTCATTTTTTTTAAATCTGGAAATAAAAAAGGAGGGGTCCACTCTTTCGCTAACGCATCCATGCTCACGATTTCCCCTCATTTGACATCATCCACCAAATGATTATTCACTTACTTTAATAAAGAAACAAAGTATGGTAAATCAATGTATAAACCAAGGTTCCAATGTGAAGTGAATAAAAGGGGTCCACTTCCTCCAAGCTAACGTAAGCATAAAGTTTAGCATGAGCTCCTCCTTGGTGAGTTGACGTCGCCTCCATTGAGACCACTCGCTACCTTATATTATAACCACACTTTGCATGCTTTTCTCATGTAATGAGGTCACCACCATGGGGACCACCATGCCCCATCACCATTTAGCCATTAAAAATTTACTTTTTTAACTTTTTAAATACTTTGACCAAGTACCAATATGTCATAATTTAGCATTAAAATGCCATCTTGATGCACTTTTAGCCAAATAATGCCTCTCGAGAAGTTTTAGCTACCTGAAACTCAGTGAAAGTGGCCATCAAGGTAAAGAGTATGCTTCGAGTGTCAAAACGAGCATCCCCATGCCAAAAACGGACTCCGGACCCACCAATTATTACATTCTGAAGTTTTTCAATTAAACCATTAAAAGATGGCTTAAAAATGAAAAAATATTTTTTTTCCAGAATCGGATGAAACTCGAGGGAGACCTGGTACATGTCCATACGACTCAAAATTGATGCCTAGCACGCTCTTATACATTGACACGTGAACTTTAATAACCTCCTAAGGCCTGGCCACCAAGACAACCAATCCAGCCTTGGAGGAGCGGTGAAAAACTCGAAAATTATACATTGCATAATTGACAAGGCAAATAACACCTTGGAATGATCGGATTGACATTTAAGTCTTAAGAAGCCAAGTCCTTTACAAAAAAGACGGTCATGCTAGTACATTTATTACAGCCTCCCCGAAGGCATATGAACATGTTGTAAAAAATAAAAGGGCCATGAAAGCCTGAATGGACTTCTGAACTCTGAATATGAACAAGTATCTTGTACGTCATTGGCGGCTCACGGAAAGTCCAACTAGGTGCAAAGTCTTTTTGTATGGTTTCATGTTCCAATCAAGTTTTAACTTGTAAAACTTTCGATAAGGAGTCTCAAGAGTGCCAAGTGGTCTGTGGTGAAACGCTTCATCTCCTTTTTCAGTCATCCTTAGTGCATAACATCTTCAAGTTTTCTAATTCCTTTGATTAGGTGATTGAAAAGCTCTATAAAGATAGATTCTATATTTTCTCAATCTTTAAGCAACAGATGAGGTGAATGACAATTTCTAGTTTATTAATCTCTAATTTGTCCCCATCTTGTTTCACCATTGATCATAATTTGAATATGATTTGAGTGTGTTAGCCATAAAGACAAGGGAAACAATGATAACCTAGGAGGGATGAATCATGTGTCATTTTCTTTTCTTTCATCAAATTTAAACTTGCATAATTTTTATGATCATATCGGTGTTTGGATGGAAGAGATTTGCAATAGTCAATCTCATCCCTAGCATGATTTCATTTCTCCTTATCCTTATCTTTCTTTGATCTTCAAACAACAAGTTAGAATGGATTCAATTTTCATTCATATTACTTCCAAGCCATCTTTGACTTGTTGTATCATTAACTGTAAAGAAAGACAAATTGATCCGTTCAGCGAATGGTTACATTGGATCTATGATTTTACTTAGCACTTGTCTAATCAGTTAGAGTAGGGTAGGTAGGTAGTTGAATAAGCTCTTCCGAGCAGTAGGATTGAGTCTTCAGTGTTGCATGGTCCTGAGTCTTTGAGTTTTTCTCTTATGTCTGAGTCTTATAGGCCATTGAGTCTAGCCCCTCTTTAGATTGAGTCTTCCCGAAACTGCTTGACAGCTCTTAGATAGATGTTTTATTCTCAGTATTTACTTTCTGCATTTTACATTACAGCATTTACTTTTCAGTATGTTATTTTCTGCATTTATTTTATGCCACATGTACTGTTGGGTAGTGTTGTTTCCATGATGGAACAGCTAATCGGGTGCATAATTTGTTGATGGATGAGTGTTGTTGCGTACCAGAGATGTCTAAGGTTCTCATGCGCTCTCTCCCTTAGAGCACCTGTCCCAGTTGGAGCCAGATGTTGTCACATAGATAGTAGCTGGGCTACTTTTGTTCCTAAGCAGTACTGAGCAGTTCTTTGAGCCAATCCTATACTATGAGATTAGCAGATGATGAGCCATCAGTTGATGATCTCCCACTATCAGCAGATCCAAAGTATCCAGATTGACCAGTTCTATGCCATGACTAAGACTCATAACCCCAGATTCGATGATTGAGTTAGCCATTTTTCTTTCATGACCCAGAGCAAAGATTGTTATAGTGCCTATGTGTAGCAGCAGTATTTTTTCCAATGATCTTCGGAATGTTTTCAAACCCAGTGCAGGTATATGACCCAAGCGACAAGAGCCCGTCCGATGTGACAACTACCCTTTACCTGTAGTGGACGAGGCCCTTGCTGTGTCACTGGTTAGCTACCTCACCTCTACCGTCGCGGATAGGATATCTCAAGTGGGTAGAGCTACACATTGTGTGATAACATCTTTTGGCGTCGTTGTCGGGGAGGTAGAGGCCTACCTCTGGTGTCTGCGAGCAGTACTTCACTCTTATCTTCCGAATCATCGCATCCGGATTAAGTTAAGTGAATGATTTCCCCTTTGCCTAATTATGCATTCACTTGTTTCTCTCTCTCGCATCATACTTCCCCAACGACATATCTTTCGGTGATTACATTTTTCATTTCACCTGGCGACTCCACAACGTGACTCCATTGGCGAACCCATATCGAGACTCCATTGGGGAATCTTAAAATTATCAATAGAAATGAACCCAGACGTTCTCCTTGACTTTTCACAAGTTGTAAATGAATTGTCTAAATGTGTAAATAGGCTTAAAAAGAACAAACGTAATTCACAATTTCAGTATGAGGATGCATATGAATATAATGATAGGTATGAGCCTAAATATCAAGATTTCTACAATACTTATAATCCTCTTCATCAGTGTAATACAAAATTTGTCGTGACTACCCCTGATAAATTTGTAAGTCAACATGAACCTAGATGTCGGTCCCAATCAAAGCCTTATAGCCAAGTAACCAGAGTTGTAAAAAAACAAAACAAATCGTCTCCTTTTGACATTTCTAAAATACCTAGGGCACCTCATCCTATGCCAAATGATTACATTAGGTGGCTACCCTAGTTTAGTGGAAATAATGATGTATCTATTGAAAGTCATTTGGATACCCTCTGGAATTACATGGAAATTAGAGGTGTGGACAATGAAGATGTTTATATGCAAGCCTTAGGAGCATCCTTGCGAGGGGATGTTCAACTATGGTTTGATAATTTAGCACCAAGATCCATCACTGGGTATGACATGTTCACAAAGTTGTTAATAGATAAGTGGGGTAGGAACATTTATAATTCTTTAGAGTGTCAATCTGGCAATGATTGTGTCGTTGATAATCAATATATTGAAAATTTGATTTCTCAATTGGATCATTCCTCTCCTGAAATGTTCCAAATTATGAGCGTGCCTGCAATCCATAGGAACATTACAGAGTACTTTGCGAATAATGTTTCAAAACCTCATGTTGAAACTAAAAGGGATATCAATCAAATCATACGAGATACTCTATTATTATTACCTGAAACAGTCACAAAGCAAATTCTAAATTCAATTCAAAGAAGGGAGCCTAATGATCACTATCAAGAAACATCTATAGTTGAACCTTCCCTTTGTGAGTCCATTAAAGAGCCTTAGAAGAGCAACTCCATGGTCATTGCTTAATTGACGATAATTTGAGTCAGTATTCAAGCCATCCGAATCTAGATTCAGACTTTGATTATATCTCTGTAGAAAAAGGAAAGCTTGAAATCAATCAAACTTATGTTGAAGAGCAATCTTGTGGTCATATTGTGATTGAAGACTAAATTTGTGAGGATGATAAGGAAGTTAGAAATCAATTCCTTATCAAATGAATGATCATGATCAATTATCCTCAATTAACTGTAATGAACAATCTAAGGACGAACAACCACATGATGATGATATAGTTGTGAGCAAACTTGGCCTAGAGCATTCTTTGTCACATCTTTCGAGCTGGAATCTACGTCCAAATAGTCATAAAGAACCTTCAAAGAATGACTTGGTTGATGAGATTAATCATAATGAGCCTAGTTCTTTGGAAGTTAGTGTTAATCTTGCTAATTTCCTTAACAATTGTCCCATATCTCATACAAGATTGGTGTTAGCACCTTTAGTTGATGCAATTCAACTTTTTATTTTTCAATCCACCCTCCCATCCCAGCTTTTGAAGTCTTTTTGTATGGTTTCATGTTCCAATCAAGTTTTAACTTATAAAACTTTCAGCAAGGAGTCTCAAGAGAGCCAAGTGGTCTGTGGTGAAACGCTTCATCTCCTTTTTCAGTCATCCTTAGTGCATAACATCTTCAAGTTTTCTAATTCACTTGATTGGGTGATTGAAAAGCTCTATAAAGATCAATTCCATATTTTCTCAATCTTTAAGCAACATATGGGGTTAATGACAATTTCTGGTTTATTAATCTCTAATTTGTCCCCATCTTGTTTCACCATTGATCATAATTTGAATATAATTGGGTGTGTTAGCCATAAAGACGAGGGAAACAATGATAACCTAGGAGGGATGAATCATGTGTCATATTCTTTTCTTTCATCAAATTTAAACTTGCATAATTTTTATGATCCTATCGGTCTTTGGATGGAAGAGGTTTGCAATAGTCAATCTCATCCCTGGCATGATTTCATTTCTCCTTATCCTTATCTTTCTTTGATCTTCAAACAAGTTAGAATGGATTCAATTTTCATTCATATTACTTCTAAGCCATCTTTGACTTGTTATATCATTAACTATAAAGAAAGACAAATTGATCCGTTCAGCGAATGGTTACATTGGATCTATGATTTTACTTAGCACTTGTCTGTTCAGTTAGAGTAGGGTAGGTAGGTAGTTGAATAAGATCTTCCGAGCAGTAGGATTGAGTCTTCAGTGTTGCATGGTCCTGAGTCTTTGAGTTTTTCTCTTTTGTCTGAGTCTTATAGGCCATTGAGTCTGGCCCCTCTATAGATTGAGTCTTCCAGAAACTGCTTGACAGTTCTTAGATAGATGTTTTATTCTCAGTAATTACTTTCCGCATTTTACATTACAGCATTTACTTTTCAGTATGTTATTTTCTGCATTTATTTTATGCCACATGTACTGTTGGGTAGTGTTAATTCCATGATGCGCAGGACTAGGTTTTTAATGAAGATGGAACAGTTGATCGGGTGCATAGTTCGTTGATGGATGAGTGTTCTTGCATACCAGAGATGTCTGAGGTTCTCATGCGCTCTCTCCCTTAGAGAACCTGTCCCAATTGGAGCCAAATGTTGTCACATATATAGTAGATGGGCTACTTTTGTTCCTGAGCAGTACTGAGCAGTTCTTTGAGCCAATCCTTTACTATGAGATTAGCAGATGATGAGCCATCAGTTGATGATCTCCCACTATCAGCAGATCCAGAGTATCCAGATTGACTAGTTCTATGCCATGACTGAGCCTCATGACCCCAGATTCGATGACTGAGTTAGCCATTTTTCTTTCATGACCCAAAGTAGAAATTGTTATAGTGCCTATGTGTAGCAGCAGCAGTTTTTCCAGCGATCTTCAGATTGTTTTCAGATCCAGTGCAAGTATATGACCCAAGTGATATTATGGTTTGTGCATATGGGTTTTGATGTTGCTCTATTACCTATTTTAGCAGTGAGACTCGGTTGATTTTGATTATATGTTGGCAATACTTTATCTTGGTTTATTTGGAATCTAAAGTATAAATGATCTAGTGGTTTTGACCGAGAGCTTCTTTTGTATACTCATTGGCCTTGCCCTACTCCTAGTATGGATTTGGTATTTTCCTTTCAAGGACATAGCTTGTTAGTCTTGGCATCATTTCCACTGTCTCCATCCATCTGTTGCCTTCCCATGTTCATTGACTATCCTTCACTTGTAACTTGACTAGTGACATCTGGGATTCCCCCCACCTTCACCTCTATGTTGGAATAGGTCTCCATGTATAAACTGTGTCTCAGTGTTGGTTTATGTGATGTTTATCACAAGGAATGTCTACCTCTAGGTCTTGAACACAAGTAGTCCTACTAAAGGAAGTGCTTTTAGACACTAAGGCATTGGAGCTTAAAGTTATTTTAAATGGATGCCCTGCCAGCAAAATAAAAGTGTCTTTAGACACTACTGGAAATAGAAAAATAAAACTACCCAATTGCCAACAGATGAGCACTCACCCATTGTATGGTGCAAAGCTCATTTATACCCACAGGGTATCTGGGTGAGGCAATCCCCTCAAGGGTAGGCCTTAGTCATTTTCTGAAAGCCCAGAAGGCTAGGGCACCTGCTCTTGGAGGCTAGCAAGTTACCAATGAAAAATAAAGTTGATGGCTTGAGGATGAGCACTCATTCTTTGTATAATGTACGACTCATTTGCCACAACAGGGAAACAGGGAGAGACTAGCCCAAGAAGATCATGTCTTTATCATTATCTGGAAGCCCAAAAGGCTTACCAGGGCACCTGCCTATAAAGGTCAACTACTGAAATAAATGTTGAGCAAATAAAATATTAAAAAGGTTGCTTGTCTAGAGTCTAGTGGATCCTTCTCATCATTCCACCCATTTGTGAGACACTGCCATGCTCTATTGTTCACCTAGTCCAAGTTATGTGTTGTGTGGATCCCCTTGTCCTTTAGCCCAGATGCTTACAGTGTTGAGTCATCAAGTCATCCCTTGGCCTTGCCTATTGTTTATGATCCCTTCACCCTTAACTATAAAAAGGGCTAAATCTATAAATGAGTATACATTGGAGGTTCTTGTTTTGAAGCAACTAATCATTTTGATTTCAATTATTATATATGTATTGTGCTTATACTTGCCAACAAAATCTAATCATACTTGAGTGTCACTGCTTGCATAGATAATTGAGCATGCAAGTCCATTTGTACTTTGCAGTATCAGAGTTTAGCACTTGGGTTATCATTTGATCAGTTTTGACTTGGTCAACCCAGTGCTGGCCAGGCCATGAGCAGTATCCAGTATGAGTTATAGGCAAAGGTTTATAGATGATGATTATATATGGTCTGCAGGTGTTCATTAGACATATTCATGCTTCAGATGGTGATTTGTTATGATGGCTTGTATTATTTCTATGATTCTCAGCATTAACATGCTTTATTATTATTATGGTTCAGACATGGATGGGGCCTCTGATGTACCTTTGTGATGGACATATGGTGTGTGAGTACTCATTCCTAGTTGATTTGGACATTTTAAGTCCATCAGTGCAGCTGGTTTTCAGTTTCAGGCAGTTACAGGACAGATATGGGTCTCTTGGCCTTTTTGCATCAGTTTTGCTCTAGAAAAATTAAGATCTCCTAAGGCGCCAGAGGGAATCTCGAGGTGCATCCATTAGATTGTACCATACTACCATGGCTTGAAATCCATCTATGCAGTCATTTGGCTTCAATTTATGGTCCCCTGTGAGATATTCGTTGTTTTATGTTCCCAAGGCAGCATTTTAATAATAAAAAATGGCTAATGAAGAAAACGATTTGGGCAATTGAGGCAAAGGAATGGCATGGAATTGGTCAGAGGCGCAGTGTTTAGCTCACAGTCATCATCCGACATCAACTTCACTTCACTTGGGGTCCACACATCCTTGATTTATCCAATATGAGGGTGTTTTGATGTATTTTGAGGGAAATACCCTAGTGATTTTTATCACACCTTTGTATTATTTGTCACTACACCTTGTTGTTGTGCCATCGGGCCATGCTAGTGAAAGATAACATAAGCTCCTAGCCCTACCATGTGTTAATTTGTGGTTATTAGTCATATTTTATGTGGTGCTCCCATCATCGGGCATTTCTAGTGATGTGCCCCCTTTTATTTGTGAGTTGATCCATGTAAGATGTATCTGGCTAATCTTAGCCGTAGATTAGGATGATTTTATCTTATGATCTTGACCCTTGGAACTTTATGGATCTAGGTTTTACGTACTTGAGAGATCTACATAATGAGAGGCTCTCTCATTTGTAAAAGGGACTTTTGCCTCTCAAACTCTTGGATTAATAAAATATTTTGCAGAAACTCTTGGAAGCTTTGTCTGAAAGTTTTCGAAGAACCCCAACCCGGTTTCACGCCTTTTGGCTTCTCTGAATAGTTTAATGCCCAAGCCCTTCTATGTACAAATTTTAATCAAAATTTGACTAAACTGAAACACGTGAAGTTCTTTTTCAAAATTTAAACAATTCAGAAATTTTCTTTTCAAGCAAAATTTCAAACTCTGAAATTTTAAAACAGCCAAACACAAATGAAAATAACACTAATGTTTTTTACCAATGGTCCAGGATAAAACCCCCAAGGGAAAACCTATTTCTGAGAGAGATTTATTATTTCTTCAATAAAATACAGAAATCAAACAACAATACTTATCGAATTTTCTTCTCGAAAATTGAACCATTTACTTCTAAATTTTTCCTTTATTTATGTGCCAATTTCACCTCGAAAAATGTGTTGTACAGACAGACTTAACTTTTGTACCTTCACCTCGATTTATGTGCGCAATCCGTATGATACAGATTTTCTCGAAATCTGTGCAGTTTGTACTGTACGGTCTGACAGTCCATACACCTCGAAAACAGTGTTGTCTTACTGTTATACGGAAATCCCCAAATTTTGTGCAATCGTACCTCATCTCGATTTATGTGCTAAACAGAACTTCACCTCAATTTTTGTGCATGGCCGTACTATTGTACAGACTCCTTGAAATCTGTGCAGCACTAAAACACTCCTCAATTTCTATGCAAGGAATTTCTTCTCGAAATCTGTGCCTATAAATTTGACTTTATCTTTGCAAATGTCCCTACAAAATCTTCCTCAATTTCTATGCAAGGGTTTGTCTTTTCTCTCCCAAATCAAATTTCTCTCTTGCTCTCCTCACTCCAAAACTTCTCTCTTGAAAATGATCACAATGAAATAAATGAATGCCTTACCCTAGCCCTTTTTGTTCATGGTAACTTTCTCTTTCAATCTAATGGTCAAGATTAGATTAGATGAAGGGTTCACATTAAATGCTCCATTAATTAATTAATTAAATGGCATTTAGTGCACCTCGTGTCATTTAATAAAGTTAGAACAACCCCTTTTAATTTAATCACTCACTCACCTTTATTTTAAATATGAAATTAGGAAAACCATTACTTGAGCCTTTTTAATGAAGCCACTCTAAAATCATAAAGTACATCACACTTCATTAAATGGAAATGACTACAGGCCACCATTTAAAGTGTCCTTGTCCACCCCAAGGCAAGTCTAGGTGGACAAACACTTCTTAGGCAACTTTTCAACACTCCCTCTTACCGAGGAAGGTATTTTTCACCACTCTCAACTTATCTCTGAAGTAGACATGCTTCCCTCTACCCAAATCCTTTGTGAGAATGTCGGCCACTTTCTCATCTGTACAAACATACTGCAACTATACAGCCCCTCTCTGAACATAGTTTCTGATAAAGTGATATCTGATCTCTATATGCTTCGACCTGTCATAAAATACTGGATTCTCAGAGAGCTTGATGCAACTCTAATTACCACAATGTATAACTGTAGGACTCAGCTCCTGATCAAACAACTGAACCACGACACAACTGTCGAACTCAAGTTGAAGCAACAACCAGAAGTGCTCTTCTGATCTGAAACACTACCTACCCAATCTAAATCTGTAAAGCCAACCAATCCCACTCCACCAGATCCCCTGTAGTCCAAGTCATAATCAACTGTACCAGCAAGATATCTCAAGATGTGTTTTGCGACAGTCCAATGCACTCTCCTGGGCTCCACCATGAACTGACTGAGAGTGTTGACCACAAAACTCAGATCTGGTCTGGTGTTGACCAGATACATCAACGAACCAATCAGCTCACGATATAAAGTAGGGTCCACCAACTCTCCCTCGAAAGCATGAAGCTTCGTCTAGTTGGTGATCATGGGTGTAGACATAGGTCTGGAATCAGTCATCTGAAATCTCTTCAGAACATCTATAGCATATTTTCCTTGCCCCAGGAAAACATGTCCATCCTCCTGCCAAACCTCCATCCCCAAATAATAATGCATCAGCCCAAGATCAGTCATCTCGAACTCTGAAGCAAGATCCTTCTTGCAAGCATCAATCAAGTGCTCTCCCCCAGTAATGAACAAGTCATCAACATATAGCAGAAGAATAAGTGGAACACCACCAACCACAATGTAGTATAGGTTGTGATTGCCTCACTCTTCCAAAACCCAATTGAAAGCAACTAGGAATCGATCCTGGAATACAAAGCCCGAGGGGCTTGCTTCAGACCGCACAAGGACTTTTTAGCCTGCAAACATGAGAATCTCTCTCATACAGCTCAAAGCCCTTTGGCTGCTCCAGATACACCTCCTCCTATAGAAGACCGTTGAGAAAAGCGGTCTTCACATCCATCTGATGGATCTTCCAACCCATCTCTGCCACGACGGAGATCACTGCTCTAATCGAAGAAAATCTGGCCACTAGCGCAAAGGTCTCATCATAGTCAACTCCATCTACCTGTGAGAACCCACGTACAACAAAACGAGCTTTGTACTTCTCTATGCTATCTGCAGCATGCTTTATCTTGTAAAGCCACTTGGAAGTCACAACTGACTTCCCCTCTGGTCTCGGAACCAATTCCCACGCCCCATTCTTCACGATGGAATTGTACTCTCCCATTATGGCATCTTTCCAAATCTGGTGTACGGAAGCCTCCTCATAAGTGGTAGGAACGGTGTCACAGAAGCTAGTCACCTGTGCCGTATAGCTGGAAAATATCTCAGCTGCCTTGCTCTGTCTAACCTCCCTCCTTGGTGATCCAACAGACTCCTCTACTTCCTTCATAAGCTCCTTAAGACAACTTGGCTTTCTCTTCTTGGAGGAAGCATCTTGTCTCAGACTCTCCTCTACATCCTCATCAGACACCTGTCTCCCTGAAGAAGTACCAACCTGAGAACCTGTCCCTGGTGAACCTGAACCTGTACCAAGAGTACCCGAATCACCTTAAGGTGTAACCTCTGAACCTGTGATCCGAGAACCTGTCCCTAGTGAACCTGAACCTGTACCAAGAGTACCCGAATCACCTTAAGGTGTAACCTATGAACCTGTGATCCGAGAACCTATCCCTGTACCAGAAGTCCCTGTGGACTAAGCCCCTGAAACCGATGAACCTGTAACTTGTGACCCAGTCACTCCTAAAACCGGTGACCCTGCGCTCTGACTCGCTAAACTCTGAATTGTCACTTATGGAGTACTCTACTGCTCCTCCATCTCAAAATCTAGAGACTTCCTGGAGGCTTTCTCCTCCTCAAACATCACCTCCCTCCTCACCACAACTTTCCTCTGTGTAGAAAGGTATATACGAAAAAGCCTTCAAAGTCTCATCATAACCAACAAAGATACCCTGCTCTCCTATAACCTCCAACTTTGTCCTCTTCTCAGAAGGGACATGTGAGTATGTAAGACAACCCAAAATACAAAAGTGACCTATCTCAACCACTTTCCCTATGAACATCTCCTCCGGAGTTTTGCGCCCCAAGGCACAATGCGGACGCCTGTTCAAAACATAAACAATAGCGCTACAGGCCTCTGCCCATAGAAAGAAAGGAAGACTCTGATCATGCAACATGGCTCTAGCTGCACCCACTATCGAACGGTTCTTCCTTTCAGCCACTCCATTCTGCTATGGAGTGTAAGAAACTGTCAACTGCCTCTTCATCCCCTCCTGCCGACAATACTCATCGAATGCGTGGGAAGTATACTCACCCCCATTGTCTAACTGAAGTACCTTGATCTTCTTTCCTGTCTGGTTCTCCACAAGAGCTTTGAACTCTTGGAACCGAAGCAAGACTTCCTCTGATCTCTTGCTTCTAAGGAAATAGATCCAGGTCTTCCTGGAAAAGTCATCAATGAATGTGACATAATACTCATATCCTGTCAAAGAGGTAGATGACATGGGACCACACAAATCTGAATGAATCAACTGAAGCACTCCCTCTAATCTGGAATCACTGCTTGGAAAAGCAGTCTTAGTGTACTTTCCCAAAGCACACCCTCTACAAACACCACTCGACCTCGTGTTGAACTCTAGCATACCTGTCGTCATATCTCTCAGCATCCTCAAAGTTGGATGATGAAGATGGGCCATCCTCTTATTGCATAACTCACACAACTCACTGCTGCCCTGAGTGTGTGACAATGCATGATGTGGCTGGAAGAGAAGCTTGTACAGTTTCCCGCATCTGACTCCAATCGCACGCGAATCAGATGGACTTGTTGCCTTGAGAAAGATGTGAACTTTCCCATTAAGGAAATATACACCAAAGCCTTTGTCCTCAATCATGGAAACTAAAATAAGGTTCTTCTTCAACCCAGGTACATACAATACATCCCTCAAAAATTTGGGCTACACGGACTCCCTGTCAAAATGAACAATCCCACGCCCAAGTGCTCTCACCACTGTGTCATCTCCCAAAACAACCTCCAACTCTAACTCTGTCTCTGACATATCAATGAACATGTCTCGATCACCTGTCATGTGACTGGAAGCTCCACTATCAATGTACCAAGTAGAGGAAGTAGTGGTAGCACTCAACGAATGTCCAACAATCATGGAATGGTCCATGTAACCCTAAATGTCCCTGTTGGTGATATAAGATGCTCTCTCAACACTAACACCTGTAAAGAGAAAAGTCTCTCTCAAATCTCACAGCAAACTCATCAATCTCTGCTGAAGTTGTTGTATGCTGTTTCTTCTTCTTCTTGTTTGGACACTATCCATCATAGTGTCCAAGCTTCTGGCAAGCAAAGCATTTCACTTTGCTCATATCCTTCTTCTCCCCATCATGTTGTTTGGCTCCATCCTTGGAACCCTTCTTGAACTTCTTCTTCTTCTTCTTCAGTTTTTGTGTGCAACTCTGTATATTCATGTTTCAGCTGAAAAGTTTTAAATGATGAAAATTGTTTAATTGTGAAATAATTTGAAATCTGCGCTATACACTGATTCATCCCCGCTCTCAATATATAAGATAAATCCAACACACGTTGACCTTATCAAGAGCTCTACGTGAAGAATATTGGATATTTAGATACTGGCTTCATCTCCTCACAAAATCCCTAAAGTTTTTCTATGTACACTTCTTCCTCAATTATCCCATTGAGGAAAGTTGTCTTCTCATCCATCTGATGTATACTCCATCCCATGTGGAAAACTACAGACATCATTGCTTTAATGGAAGCGTACTTGGCAATTGGAGCAACAATCTCCTCGTAGTCCACTCCCTCTTTCTGGGAAAACCCTCTCTCCACAAACCTCACCTTGTACTTCTCTATGCTGCCATCTGACGCATGCTTAATCTTGTAGAGCCACCTAAAAGTCGCTATTAATTTTCCCTTCATTCTAGGCACAATGTCCCATACATCATTCTTCATGATGGAGGTGTACTCCATCATGGCATCCCTCCAAATCTATTGGTCTACCGCCTACTAAAAACTAGAAGGCTCGAAATCTATGATGTTGCCCATCAACACCATGTAGTTTTGAAACTTCTTTGAAGGTCTACTCTTCCTGAATGTGCTGCTAGGAACCTCAACATGCTCCTAACCATCTCTCAATGCTTGAGTGAACCATCGAGGTCTCCTGATAGAACTGCAAGCAACTAGTGGCTCCTCCTCTGTTGGTGCCCTGAACAGAAAGTCACTGGCGACCTTGGCTCAATCTTTGGGGCTTTATATTGCTCATCCTCTGCCACTAGACTAGGCTCATGAGACTTCATGGATGCAAAGTCTTTGACAAGCTATTTAACAACCCTAAAATTGACATTAAGAATAATCAAAAAGTTTATGCATTAATTTGTCAACCCAAGGTTTAAGAGAGCTTGCGAGATGCTATGCACTATATGTGCACGCTTTAGGCTCTCTATTTACTCTAGTTTCCTATCATGCTTCTAGGAAAAGGAAATTGCACCACACCACACTTCATAAATCAAAGGCTAGTTCAATCAGTCTTGGTAATGATCCATGTACTTAGACAACGATCATGCTAATGGGAACCCTGTTGTCACCAAGAATTCTCCTCGCATGATTTAGGCACTTTTTTCAAAAATCACTGCTTACGTCGTTGGTGGACTAGTTGTTGTTGAAAGAAAAGAACATGCTATGTGTTACCCTCCAAATACTTTGCAGTGTGCCACATCAAATATGCCAAAGAGGAGGGATCTTTTTTCATCGTAAAGGCCAAGTTTGAGGCTTGATTACGTAAATAGTTGGTCTAGTGGGGCTCAAGACCCGTGGTCTAGTCAAGGTAGGTCTTCTTGGATTTCATGTCAAGGAGTATTGGCTTAATGGCACAACTAACTGCCCCTTGATGTAGTGAAAGTTCCCCATCATGTTGAGCTTTTATACCCATGGGTTGGTGTCCGGTGCTTCTTGGGATGGTTTTATTAGGACACATGGCTTAGGGGCTCCTAGCCACACTTGTTTTTATGCACTGTAGAGGTGATTGCGCATGTAAAGGTTGTCATACCTGTCTTAGCACACCTCATTTATGCCCAATTGGACCTATGTTTCTCATGTGTAAACCCTCTTGGCTCAAGCATGCCAAATTGTTGATGACATCATCCCTTTGAAGAGGATGTACCGCCTAAAGGAGGAGGGCATTGAAAGCAAAAGCACATCGTTCGGGTTAGTTGGGGCATGATGTCCTCTTTCTATGCTCAAAATTCATCAAGTTGTAGCAAGTCATCATTTTTTTCTTTATTTGATGTATTATGTGGTTTAGACCCTGGCTTGTGGGTGACAAACCCTAAAAATTCATTTTAAGTCGTTTTAGGTTGGTCACTTAAAAAGGACGTTAAGTTAGCCTAAGTCACATATAAATAAGGTGAGCCTCCTCATTTGTAACTCAAGATCATGGGATCAAGAAAAGTTATTTCTCTTATTTCTCTTTTTCTCCTTGTGAACATTGGTTAACTAGTGTGCAACTCTCTCAGGCAAATTTTCTAGATTGCAAGGGTTTTTTATAATGTGGAGGTTTCTTTACTAGTTTCTCAAGACGTGTTCAAGTGTGAGGATATTTAGAAGGGCAACGTCTTTCTTTTTTCTCTTAAAAGTTAAATTGTGATAAGAACTTGTTGTCTTGTCTTGCATTGTTGGAGGCATCTAAGGTAGGCCCTAGCTAGGGTTTTTATTGCAATAAGCATTGTCTTGTGAAGTAGGACGCCTCTCCTTGGAAAGCCTCTCTTGTTTTGGGCATTGGATTCTCTATTTTTCCCTAAATAGGTTAAGATCAACACAACCTAGAGTTTCTTGATCTTGCACTAGTTCATACAAAATCAATTTGCCAAAGTTTGAGAGGTACGTTGACTACGGTTCCTCGTGTGCCCAGAGGAATAAGACCTAGTTTTATTTCCCTTATCTTGAACAAACTCTCTTTATAATAAATTTTCATAGTATATATATTACAAAAATACAAAATGAAAAATCAAATATTGTGAAAAACCCCTATAAAATTATATTTTTTGAAAAAATCCAAAAATATTTATTTTTCGTGCCCTAGTTATTTTAAATGATATTTTTTGACGTAGTTGATGTAATATCCCAAATTGATATTTTTCTTTTTCTGTGTTGTAGATGGCTAGTAGGCTCATGCCTCAATAGAATAGGAAAGCAAGCCCCGATCTCTGCATGCATGCAGTTGCATGCAGATCTATGCCCTAAATAATACCGAAATGCTAGAAAATAGGAGAAATTAATGCATGTACATACCAGTATGTAGATCTGTTGATGATGAAGAGGATGATCCCCGCATGCAAGAATTTTGATGGAGAAATAGGGAGATAAGCCAAATCGTCCTCCACAGGTGAATGCGCCCTCCTCCAAAGTTGTAGATGCTCCTCAATAATAAATAATCCACTACTGAAGACCCAGATGATGTGTAATAGGGTTATAGTACCCCTCTGGCAGTGATGGAAGCAACATGCAGAAGAAACGGTAGCTCAATAGCCTAAAACGTGAGTATCCTCCTCAATGGAATTTGCCCATGTAGAAAGACGCCCTCCAAATGTAGAAAGACGCCCTCCAGATAGTGACCACTGCTGATAACTTGCTTGATACTCAAGCTGAGAGGCCCTACTTCCATGAGAAGGATGATGAGGGTGTTCTGAGAGGAATAGAAGCAGCATGCATAAGTTTTGCCCTCTGTAGAGAAGAAAATGAATAGATGTGTCTCTGACCACGGTACCACGGTATGATGGCGAACCCCTCCAACTGGATGAATAATCAATCTCTCGAAGCAACTGCTGAATAGAACCTGATGATGAAGTAGTGCTCAATCTGGATGATCCAACCTGATGATGAACTAGGGCAAATAGATTTCATTGCCGAAATACACCAGTTAGCTGAGCATGCACTCAACCCCAACTTAGCTCGCCGAGCTCTCCAATTTGAATCCTCAAATCAATAATCATATAAGTGTGTTTCTCCATTCACGTTACCTTTCTTTTATAACTTCCAACTGCGAATAACCTAACTTTTGACCTAATTAGGTCACTTTAACTTCTAATTTGCAGTTGACTTGCATGCAGGTGCATGGAGACTCAATTGGGTGCATGCATCATGAAATAATGCTCAGATGTCATGCATGCAGGTGGCCATTGGCTCTGGTGGCACCCTTCTACCCAATGATGATATAATATTGATGCCCTAGATTTTCTTATATGGCATCAGTCCACAGTTGATTCCCTGACTGTCAATGCCCGCTCGAACCTATGGGAATCATATAGGTTAGAGGGTCAGTCCTCAATGCCCAAGCAGAAGAGGACATTACAGTTGATTACAGCAGTAAAAATCAGATATTGATAAAATAATGTAAAGATCCAAAAAAAAGTTAGAAAATCTTACAAAAAAGTCAATTTTAGCCCTAAAAGTGCCCTAAAGGAGGTGATATCATCCTAGGGTTAGATGGTATCATCCCTAAGGGGTTGTTTCAGATCTGGTTATTGAGATATTGCAGGTCCATCTCGAAAGAAAGGTCAAATCCTAAGGCTTTGAGGAAGTTTGGGTCAAACTATAGGTTACCCGATGTTACTACGAGGCTAGTCACCGATAGACAATATGTGGAAGATGTGACCACTGCCACCTTAGTCACTCTTCCAAGACTGCTTTGGAGAGTCGAAACCTCCAAGGGGAGAGCCCTTTTGATGATCTGCAAAATACTTAGGACAAAAGATGCTATGTCTCCTATGCCAAAAAAGGTTAGTGACCAGTGCCTTATATCAACCAATCGAAGAAATAAGAAGACAGTCCAAGTGAATTGTAGATGTGGCTATATGATATTATGATGTCAAAGTCATAGAAGCTGAGAGCATTCAAGTTACAAGTTTAACAAACACCCTTCAACAAGTAAGGTCATTAACTATCATCTTAAGTGTAACCATCCACAAAACATAAGTGAAATGATAGCGAATAACTTTCCAATAAGGCAGTAAATGTAATGTCCTCATCTGATTAGGCATTGAGGACCAAAACCGCTAACCTGTGTGATTCCTGTGGGTTCGAGCAGTTACTAACAGTTAGGGAATCATCTAAGGACTGATGCCATCTATAGAAAATCTAGGGCATCAATATGTTATCACCATTAGGTCAAGAAGGGCCACCGAGGCCAAAGGCCACCATCATGCATGCCATCTAAGCATTATTTAATGATGCATGCACCCATTTAAGTCTCCATGCACATGCATGCAAGTCAACTGCAAATTAGAAATTAAAGTGACCTAATTAGGTCAAAGGTTAGGGTTTTCGCAATTGAAAGTTATAAAAGGAAGATAAAGTGAAAGGAGACCTACTTTTGATAATTATTATTTTGGAGCTCTTGAATAGCGGCACAGCGTGCAGCACAGCAGTTGGGGTTGGAGACGGCGTCTTCAGCTAGCGGAGTTTCGGCAGTGAGATATCTGCCCTAGTCTCATTCAGGGTAAGCCATACAGGTTCACCATTTGCTCTTCCATTTATTCATAGTTATCAAGTATACGGCAGAGATTGTTGCAGGGGCACGTGTGTAGCCGTAAGGGGTTTTGAGCCAGAAAGCCCTAATCATTCGCTAGGTCTTCAGATCTCAGTTTACCTTCAAAACCCAGGCACCATTCTCATCATCGGCATCTTACTCCAGTACCCAGTGATTATCAGATCCGATCGTGCTCATCCTGAGCAGTTGTCAGCCATTTCGGGATCAAAGGGGGCGTGAGCAGCTGCACCTCTAGAACAATTCGCTAGTCTTCCTAGAAACCTCGGAATTTCCGCATGTGCCCGGCATTCTCTCCGGCACGGGAAGGCTATCAGTCCTGCAAATCAATAGCTTCATCGGACACCTCCTTCACTGAAAACATCACCCTTAGCTGATTTGGGGTTCGTGCTGCTGGGGTATCACCAGAAGCAGAAGATACCAGTTCATATCCGATTCAGTTCTTGATGCATGCATATTCTCTCAGGAGCAGTCCAACCAGCTTATCAGTGGTAAGTGTTCATTCTATCCTACAAACCCTAACCCTAATTTTTGCTATAAAATAGGGAATTTTGCATGGCAGTTTGCATGCCCAGTTGTATCAGCATATTTGCATAGAATTAGAAAATATCGGGATTTGGGTTATTACAGTGGTATCAGAGCTATCTTCTTGGCCAGCTATGGGCTTTAGAAATGAGAAATATATGAATACAGAAAGAGACCCTTTTGTAACCTATAGCAGAAAAAGAAGTAGATACACAGGGGAATTTGAGGATATCCAACTAGAGGATATCAGCTCAGACATGGAACAAACAGGTATACACTCTGATAAGGGAAAAGGAACGGGAGAAGAGGAGGACAGGATGGAGTTTCGCAACTTAGTATCTGCATTGCAAGACTTAGCCAAAGGGCAAAAAGATGTACTCAATGCAATCAACAGATTATCTGTGAAAATAGAAATAGGTATCAACAGTACACCTCCCTCACCGGTAGATCGAGGATCTACAAGCAGCAATGGGAAGGTTGGGCACACTAATATACAGAATACACCGCACATATATAGCAGACCTTCCAATAGGCCTACCATGCCTCACTTCTTGGCAGATACAGTAGAGGGTCCAGTCATGCAGGTAGAACCTAGCGAACCTTTTGGGGCTTATTTGCAGGAATACAGGGACTTAGGGGATGAGTTTCATGCTGCCATGTCTTTTTCTGATTTCTGCAACATGAAGAGTAGGAATAGGCCCAGGAATTTCGACAAGGGATTCAATCACAACTATGAGTTGCAGAAGACCTTGGGCAGGTTGACCATCCCAAACTTTGATGGGACTTGTGGAGGTTCAACGAGGATATGCGTTCAAAAGTTGGATACCTATTTCCAACTCAATCCCATGACAGAGACAGATGCCATTAAATTGGCTACACTCCACTTGGACGAAGAGGCTCACGAGTGGTGGTACCACGGATTAGTGACATTGGGTCACAACACCATACACTCCTACGGTGAGTTCACTCAGAAGCTCATGGAGCGGTTTGACAGGAAGGATCTAGAGATACATTTCAGGGAGTTGGCTCAACTCAAACAAACAGGGAGTGTAGAAGCCTTCATCTCAGAATTCCAGAGGATAGCGGTCATGGTAACAGATGTGTCAGAGAGCAGGTTGACTATGTTATTCACTGAGGCCCTAACAGAGCCACTACGGGGATGGGTGAAAGCCTACAAACCCCCCACTCTGCAGGATGCCATTAGCAGAGCCAGAGATCTATAGGATTCAATCCCAAAGGATAGGTTCCCACTCAAAACCAACTTTCCTGTTAGGGACAAGGACAAGAAACCTTTCTATCAGGATGTTCCCAAGAAAACATGGTTAGACAAGGACACTAGAAAAGACTTGAGGAGGAAGAAACTATGTATCACTTGTCCATGGGTACTAGGACACAAGTGTGTAGGGAAGGCGAAGGCTCACTACATCGAAGTATATTCGGATAGTGATGAGGATGACTATGAGCAGGAAGCCACAAAAGAACTACGAGCAGCTGAGGAAGAATCACACCAGGGTGATACACCAAAGGGAGTCATTGCTACGGTATCTGGAGTACCAAGATTCCATACTCTCAGGGTCAGAGGAGTAGTACAAGGTCACAGAGTAGGAGTATTGATTGATGGGGGAGCAACCCACAATTTCATTGACTCTGCTTGGGTAGCCAAGAGAGGTATTCAGACCGAGAAGTTCAAAGGATTCACTGTAGCAGTAGCCGGGAACTCCAGCATGGAGTGCAACTACTGGATTCCAAAATTGAATGTCACATTAGGTAACTATCAGATGACATATTCATTCTATGTAGTAGATGTATCAGATACTCATGTAGTATTGGGTGTTCAGTGGCTTTATTCCATAGGGAAATACACTACAGACTACCGGGCAATGGAAATGGAATTCCAGGGGCCAGACGGCAAACGGGTAGTTTTGAGGGGCATGAACACTTATCCCCCAAAGCCAGTCTCGTCACAGAGAATGGAGGCAGTACTCCGACAGGATGATATAGAATGGGCTACAAAATGTTTTGTCACCTTTAGGAAACCCCAAAAAACCAGCACACAACATCCAAGTGACATTCAGACCTTGCTACAAAAGCATGAAAAGGTTTTTCGGGACCTTCCATCAGGTAGACCGCTAGACCGAGGCTTTGAACACATTATTGAGCTAGAGGAGGGGACACAAGCAGTCCTCACCACTCCTTACCAGCATCCCAAAAGATACAAGGATGAGATCGAGAAAGCAATCAAAGAATTACTGGAGCTTGGATATATTCGACCTAGTTCTAGCCCCTTCGCATCCTCAGTAGTCTTGGTCAAGAAGAAGGATGGTACACTACGAATGTGCATTGACTATCGAGAACTCAACAAAAAGACCATTAAGAACAGGTATCCCATCCCTAGAATTGATGAACTCATGGATGAACTTCGGGGAGCCAAATACTTCTCCAAGATTGATCTTCGCTCGGGGTACCATCAGATCAGAGTAAGGGACCAAGACATCTCCAAAACAACTTTTCGCTGTCACTATGGTCACTGTGAGTTTTTTGGTCATGCCCTTCGGACTTACCAATGCTCCAGCCACTTTCCAGTCATGTGTGAACCATACCTTCAGAGTTCAACTACGTAAGTTTTTGCTAGTATTCTTTGATGACATCCTGATTTACAGCAAAACATGGGAAGAGCATTTGAAACACCTGGACGAAGTACTGAGCATTCTAGAAGAACACTCGCTTTACGCGAAGATGTCCAAGTGTGAATTTGGCATGAAGGAAATGTTGTACTTAGGACACATAATCAATGAGGAAGGAGTACAGGTTGACATAGAGAAAATCCGAGCTATCAGTGATTGGCCCGCGCCAAAAACAGTCACAGAATTGAGAGGTTTCTTAGGTCTGTGCACTTATTACCAACGGTACGTTAAGGGATTCTCCCAATTTGCAGCACCCCTCACAGATCTCACAAAGAAGGGAGCATTCACCTGGACAGACTTAGCACAGAAAACTTTCGAGGAGATGAAAGTTATTATGAGTTCCTGTCCATTTTTAGCATTACCAGACTTCTCACAACCCTTTGTAGTAAAATGTGATGCCTCATGGGAAGGGTTAGGAGCAGTATTGATGCAAAATCATCACCCTATTGCATTTAAGAGTCGTAAACTGAAGAACTACGAGCGCCACTACTCCATATATAACAAAGAGATGCTAGCCATCTTACATGCTCTCACGAAATTCAGACAGTACCTGGTGGGCAATAAGTTCAAAATCAAAACAGATCATAACAGCCTCAAGTATTTCCTGGAGCAGAAGGAACTGAATGAGCACCAGCAGAAATGGGTCAGCAAAGTACAAGCCTACGATTTTGAGATCGAGTATGTAAAAGGTAAGAATAATGTAGTAGCTGATGCATTATCCAAGCATCCCGCCTCACTATCTCTCAGGAGTATATCCACAGATTGGAGGGCACTTCTCTTAGTAGAATACTCCAAAAATAAATTCACTTGCAAATTATTGGATGGACAAATTCAAGATGACAGGTACAGGATTGTTGATGACATCATCTATTACAAGAACAAGATATACCTCATCCTAGAATCCACGTTGAGGAAAAAGATCATACAGGCAGCACATGACTCTCCGTTATCAGGACATCAGGGTTTCTTGAAGACCTACAGACAGATCCGAGAGAGGTTCTCATGGAAGGGCCTCAAAGGAGAAGTTATGCAGCACGTACGGGAATGTAGCATCTGTCAACAGAACAAGATTGAGAACATCCATCCAGCAGGGTTGCTTTAGCCACTACCAATTCCAGAACAAAAGTGGGAAAGCGTCTCCATGGACTTCATTACAGGATTGCCCAAGGTCCAAGGGCGGGATTGTTTATATGTAGTAGTTAACAGACTGACCAAGTTTGCACATTTATTTTCTATATCATCAGATTACTCTGCAGCTCAAGTAGCTGAGTTATTCTTCAGGGAGGTCTTCAAGTTACATGGGTTACCTAAGACCATTGTCAGTGATCGAGATAGCAGATTCACAGGTGCCTTCTGGCAGGAACTATTCAGATTAGTGGGGACCGAACTGGCTACTAGCACGAGTTATCATCTCCAGAGCGATGGACAAACTGAAATAGTCAACAAATGGATTGAAGGATATCTGAGGAACTACGTAACAGGGCAGCAGCGAACCTGGATCAAATGGATACACTTAGGGGAGTACTGCTACAATACTACCTATCACATGTCTATTAGGATGACACCTTTTAAGGCATTATATGGCTACGAGGCCTTGGACTATGCAGATTTGGCATTTGGAGACAGTAGGTCTCCTAAGGCAAAGGATTCAATACAGGATAGTCAGGATATTCTTAAAATCTTGAAAGAAAACTTACAGACAGCCCAGAATCAGCAGAAGTTATATGCATACAAACACAGGATTGAGTGGAGCTTTGAGGTAGGGGATTTGGTATACTTAAGGCTCCAACATTACAGACAATCTTCGCTTAAGAAGAAAGGAGCGAAAAAGTTAAAACCTCGCTTCTATGGACCCTACAAAATAATCAGGAAGGTGGGAGAGGTGGCATATGAATTAGAACTACCTCAGGAAAATGAAATTCACAATCTGTTCCATGTGTCCAACCTGAAAAAGACCCTTGGGCAACACATAGAATTACCTCCTTTAGATGATGAAGGACTACTGATACTGATTCCTGAACGGATCATACAAACTAGAGAAAGGAAACTCAGGAACAAGGTAATTAGGGAATACTTGGTTCGGTGGAAAGAACTACCGCCAGAGGATGCCACATGGGAAGGTGAACAGGTATTGCAGCATCCCAGTTTGCAGTTGCTTGAGGACAAGCAATCTCAAGCGGGGAGGACTGTAATGTCCTCATCTGATTAGGCATTGAGGACCAAAACCGCTAACCTATGTGATTCCTGTGGGTTCGAGCGGTTACTGATAGTTAGGGAATCATCTAAGGACTGATGCCATCTATAGAAAATCTAGGGCATCAATATGTTATCACCATTAGGTCAAGAAGGGCCACCGGGGCCAAAGGCCACCATCATGCATGCCATCTAAGCATTATTTGATGATGCATGCACCCATTTAAGTCTCCATGCGCATGCATGCAAGTCAACTGCAAATTAGAAATTAAAGTTACCTAATTAGGTCAAAGGTTAGGGTTTTCGCAGTTGAAAGTTATAAAAGGAAGATAAAGGGAAAGGAGACTTACTTTTGATGATTATTATTTTGGAGCTCTTGAATAGCAGCACAGTAGTTGGGGTTGGAGACGGCGTCTTCAGCTAGCGGGGTTTCGGTAGTGAGATATCTGCCCTAGTCTCATTCAAGGTAAGCCATACAGGTTCACCATTTGCTCTTCCATTTATTCTTAGTTATCTAGTATACGGCAGAGATTGTTGCAGGGGCACGTGTGCAGCCGTAAGGGGTTTTCAGCCGGAAAGCCCTAATCATTCGCTGGGTCTTCATATCTCAGTTTACCTTCGAAACCCAGGCACCATTCTCATCATCGGCATCTTACTCCAATACCCGATGATTATCAGATCCAATCGTGCTCATCCTGAGCAATTATCAGCCATTTCGGGATCAGGGGCGGCGTGAGCAGCTGCACCTCTAGAACAATTCGCTAGCCTGCCTAGAGACCTCAGAATTTCCGCATGTGCCAGGCATTCTCTCCGGCATGGGAAGGCTATTAGTCCTACAAATCAGCAAATTCATCGGACACCTCCTTCACTGAAAACGTCACCCTTAGCTGATTTGGGGTTCGTGCTGCTGGGGTATCACCGGAAGCAGAAGATACCAGTTCATATCCGATTCAGCTCTTGATGCATGCATATTCTCTCAGGAGCAGTCCAGCCAACTTATCGGTGGTAAGTGTTCATTCTATCCTACAAACCCTAACTCTAATTTTTGCTATAAAATAGGGAATTTTGCATGGCAGTTTGCATGCCCAGTTGTATCAACATATTTGCATAGAATTAGAAAATATCGGGATTTGGGATATTACAGTTAAAGGACTAATATAAATCATGCAATAATAATATGATATGACGGTCCTAAGTATGGCAACTTTATAGCAGCATTAGGTAACTGATGCACTCAATGTAACTCACCACATCTTCATCGTTTAGCAGTGTATGACAGTCATGTATGTTAATGTAACTTCAGACCTTCATACCACAGTCATTATCATGCCAATTACTAATCATTTGAATGTTGTTTTCTGTGTGTTTATGTGCAGGGATAAAGGGATATCAAGGAGAAAAGAAGGGTCTGCAATTGCAGCTCTAAGAAGGAGAGCCAAGGGAGCAACCCTATAGTGCTGCCACGGTCCACAAAGGACTGTCCCAAAAGGGTAGCCAAGGTTTGTTTAGGGAAGGCCAAGGCTAGGAAGGAAAGGATGAGGGATAGAACAGGAGGAGTGGAGGTCTAGGGAGATGAAGGGAAGGATGGCGAAGGTAATGGTGGATGTAGCAAACCCTAGGGAGGAAGGAAGAGGAGACTGCTAGGGCTAGTTAGGTCTAATTTTAGGACTATTTTAGGGCTTTTTTAGGGCAAAATTTAAGGCTTTTACAATTTTTGTTTTTTAGGATTCCCTAATTCTGCATTAGGGTTTTAGGGCTTTGGAGGCTAGACCGAATTTGTAGGGAAGGAGGCCAAAAATTTAGGGAGGCCCAAAATTCGAAGAAAGAAAATATATATATATTAGAGTTTTAGACATAGAAATGTAGACCTAATTCTACCATGAAAATACAAATTTACACATGCAAATGAAATTTAGATGTAGATGACGAAATTTAATTGTAGATGACGATAAAGCCAAGGGTTTTAAGATTTTACACTAACCCTAGGGCATCAAGGAACCCTAGTTAGGGCCAAACTCAGAGAGCTAAGGCCCAAGCTTCAAAGGACTCCTTCTAGAGGACGTCCTCTACAATACTATGGTGACAGAAGGTTGAAAATGACCTAGTTTAGACAAAATGCAGCTCTAATGGATACCATTCAACCATACACAAGCATCATCTATCAACATTTAACAAAGAGAAATCAAGAGAAGAACTTAGATACCTCCGTATGCATGTGTTAAGCAAACAAGTCTAGCATCACCTTAGCAAAGAGCATGAACCAAAGATACTTCAAAAGATTTGCCTTTAAACCAGAAAATATATCCTCCTCAAGATGTGCGCATCACTCCAAGAGCCCTAAGAATGGTAAAAAAGTAAGATAAAGTTTTATCCCACTTGTCTTATGTTCAAATGAAGTGAGGAGAGGTATATTTATAGCCTCTCACACTCACTTCACAAAAATATCTAGGTCGACATGCCTTTAAAATGCCAATATGAAATTACAAAATGTCAACTTCAAATTATAACAAAAAATAATATAAAATAAGGGTAATTTGTGGCATTTTCACCCAGAGATTACCCAAAATGACAAAACAGCTAGAAATAAGCAAATTAGTCTGAACAAAAGGCTGGTGAATGATGTCGAATACGGATCCGACGGTGACGGTTCAAGGAACCGAACTGAGGGGTGTGCCCTCTAAGCCTATGCGAGTAACGTGGTGGAGCTATGATGACGTGGTGGTGTGTTGTAAAATGAATGTAGGCGTAAGGGTGTCAAACGCAGGCTCAAAAACCCAACTACAACCGAGTGTGCAAAAGGAGAGCGTACAAATGGTAGCTCACAGGCCAAAAAGCAAGCTCTAAAACCAAACTGCAACAATGTGTTACAGCAGGCGAGTTTACAACAAAGTGGCCAAAAATCCAACAAGCAGCACCACCTAGGAATAAAAATGACTCACTAACCTATGGGGTATGAGTGCAAAGAAACTCCTAACTACAAGCTGGAAGCCCCTCACAAATCGTATCCTCTGCAAGGTGATGAAATCCCAATCAAACAATATGAAATGGAAGAACAATAGGATAAGAGAATCCCACTACCGGGAGGAACCTCCGAGTAAAAGAGCCCTAGATAGAATGGAAGCTAGGCTACCTCGTTCATGACACGTCCAAAGTGGTTTATTAGCACTTCAGCCCTTTGGCTCTCAACACCCGGTATATTCTGGCATGCACAAGGAGGACTATGAAGGGTTATCCTTCGATGCAAAGTGGAGTGCGGTATTCCACCCTGACTTCTGGAACCCCTTCGTTGTGGCTTACTCTCGCAGAGCAGGGGGCCCTCCAACAGACTGGTCGTGACCATGTCAACAAGTACAAGAGGATTTTGGTCCCCTAATGGAAAACAACTATGTCTCAAGATGTGAGCGAGAAAAGGGTGTTGTTTGGATGCATATCCCCAATGTCCTAACTTAGCTACAAGATTGTTTTGATCCTCAAATGAGGTTACAATGTTGGTTGTATTAAGTTAATTTTTTAGGCTTGCTTGGGCTCATGAACCAAGCATTGTTTATTTAGGGTGTGAGCTAAAGGGAGGGCGTCATGCCCCATCTAACCCCGAGAATACTGAAAATCCCTCAACGCCCTCCCCAAACTAGTTGAATGACCTGGCATAGAGGATGATTTCATCATGAAAACAACCCAACGAGAGGGAGCGCCAAGGTGTAGAGAGACCTGGAGGGTGTCTCAGGTGACTATGAAAAGAGACCAAGGTCTCACAGCCGAAAGAAAGGTCAACGATGCAAGGGAACAAGTGTGGGGTCATGTGACCCAGTGATCAACCCCAAGGAGCCCCGAACACCAACCCCAAGGTTAAAAAGCCCTAACAAAGGGCAATCAACAGTGCCATTAATCCATAGTACTCCTAAAGGACGGACCAAAGGGCCCAGCCATGACCACCATTATTGAATAACACCTCTTCTAGTAAAAAAAATGGCCTCTCTCTCCCTAGGGAATATCTAAAGGTGCACTAGGTACAAGTGCAACATAACACCCGGAAAGGCCCTTAGGGGATTGTTATCACCAAACTTGTAGTTGCCTCTATGAGGTGGATCCAGGATGGCTGGTAGAGGGATGGGAAAATAAAAAAGTGGAACCAAGATAGCCTCGACTCCCAAATGGATGGTTGTCACGCCAATCGAGGCAATTTTCACTTGATGTTATCTTAGCCGAAGACAACAATGGGGGAGACCCAAATCTACTCCCGACAGGAGAGATCAGACCTAAACACCAAATCAAATCAAATGGAGTTGAAGTACGTAAGGTGTAAGGTGGAGGAAACCCTAGATGTATGGATGACGTCACTAGGTGAACTAGGGCTTGGATCATGGTTTATGAGATGTGAGATTTGATCCAAGTTCAAGACACAAGTGATCTATAAGCCCAATACTAGATCCGGGGTCAAGGTACTAGCAAAAGATTGAAATATCTGTTGCCTTGGGAAATGTGACCAATGCAGGGAGGAAAAAAACAGGATTGGGGCTATCTAGTACCACGAGATAGACTCGAAAGAAGGTATGACAATGTCAAAGCACCCGAGCCATAAGGAAAAGGTCAAATCGCAAGAGGAAGAGGAAAAAAGAAGGATAGCGCTAAGGTTTGGAGACCAGTGCCTTGGGGTTTGGGCCAATGGAGTCACTTTTAGCCCAGCGTTGAGGAAGACCCACTTAGGGTTTGACCTGATCTACAAAACCTAGAAATGGTTTGCCCTGAGATCAAGCGGTTTGATCTATAATATTTTTTTATTTTTAATATTTAGGGTTTTAAGATGAAAATGAAGATGCCAATGAATTGAGATCTAGAAAAGAAACACTAACCTATAGATCTTACCTGGAAAACCTTGTAGATGCCTTGATGGTGATGATCTAAGCTGTCCCGATCAATTTGAGAAGATTTGATGAAGTTTCTATGTCTAACGATTTCCCAAGGAAGCCACTGCGCCCTCTCTCCTGCACAACAAACGTCAACCATATCAGATTTGCAGTATCATGAGAAAAGAATAGATGCTACAAAAAAATAGCAAGATGAAATCATAGATCGCATTGATACTAATGAAAACCCTTTAATACAAAACGCATCCAAGCCAAGCGAGTTGAGGAACCCCTGCAAAAATGCCCAAGTTGAAGTCGCCCTCCTATAGACAAGACAATGTTTCCCGAAAAAATATATAGATCTCACAACAAATACCCAAATGCTAGGAATCAATAGATTTTCCAATCACAATCTAAGAACACCAAATGCAAAGGAAATCCAAAAAAAATCCACAAGAATAGTTTTCTATTATCTAGATCCAAGAGCCAAAGACCCCTTACAAATGAGAAGCTCTCTCCTTTAAATAGGAATGAGAGAACCAAAATCATAACCACTTTTCAAATGGGTGGCTAAGATTAAAAGATCCAAATGTTTTAATCACTGGTTGAGATGAGCTCAACATAAAGTACATGGATCAATACAATAATATAATATAAAAATGGACCAAATCACCCTAGGAGAGGGGATCCCACTAAATAAAAAAAAATGAAGCTCATGGTGGGTCCAAGGAGTGTTAACTAACTCCCCTAGGGTGTCCCCATGGCACAATAAAAATAATCTAATTTTTTTACTGCCAAAAGCTCCAAAAATAATAAAATATGCCCAAAAAATGGATGTGGGCCCATCCAAGTGCTGCAACTGCTGGAGAAGGAGTGGAAAACATCACACTCATCATCAGGACTCATCACATGCATTTCCCTGCCTCAATAGCCCAAATCGAATTATTCAGTAGCCATTTTAATTATTTTTTATCTGCCTCGAGAAACATGATATGCCAAAAACTGCCTCCTAGGGTGCCTGCGTTATCCAACTAAGCCCACAAGGCTCTCTGGGAGGGGAGTAATATTGTACACACAAGTGGCTGGACCCCCCCTTCCTCATATAGCGCCCTAGGAGATCCAAGAAAATCATCTCCCTACTCAGACAGGCTATCCAGTATGGCAAAACTGCACCAAAACGGTACACTGAGCCCAATCATCTCTGCAACTGCCCAAAACTAAAAGCAAGTTGTCTCATTGGACTCAAGGAGTCCAAATCCATCCAAGGTGCATACTCATACACCCTATAGGTCTCTGCATGATCATCTACAATATCCAATATACCCAAATAGACAAAATAATAATCTGTAAATGACAATATAATATAACCCAAGCAGACATCCATCCGCTGCAAGTGTTCAAAGGTTAAGACATACTCTACAAATCATTCAAGTAATAATCATAACAAGTAGCAATCATTTCACTGGCGATCTATCAACCAAATATATAGGGCTTACATTTATTAACTATAACTCAGTCCAGACTTTCAAGACCATACTCACTTCATAGTTGTAATCAATTTGTTAGTGCAGGGTGAAGGCTAAAATTCAAAGGCTAGGTCAAAGGATGACTACCAACTTGGCATTGTGACACTTCAGATATGGAAACGAGATACTAACTCTGGCATATGCAGGACAAGCAATAACACAGGGGATGGCAGTGTCTCAAAAATGGATTAGCTACTTCAGAGGTGCTTATTCACCTTGACAAATGCTCATAATCCAAACCAATACAAGTAAGGCCAGCAATCTTTGGATATAACTTTTAAGAACCATTTCTTTTTTGGGCCTTGATTTTCCATAGCCTTGGCCCATGTATTTATTACACGGATTTTTATTATTGAGGCTTCATGCATTCATGTATGTTTAAAAACACTACTTTTCATGAATGGGCTTTTCACAAGATATTCATTCATTTCCACATACATTGTATTGATGGAAGCACTACTTGTTTCAGGTTTAGCCAACACAACCTAGGCAACTCAAAGCCGAGACACAAATAAACAGGGAAGCTTGTCCAACAAAGAGGCTCTAGTGGAGAAAAGTCCTCCATGCCACAAGTCAAGTAGTAGGTCGGGTCGGAAACAATAACTGGAAGGTAATGGACGGGTGGAGACAGTGAATAATGAAACCAACACTAGCAAGCCAAAGTATGGTGGTAATGACTACCTCTATTATCCCTAAGGAGGGTAAAACCAATGCGTATAGATCAAGAACTTCCAGGTCTGAGTAGGGACATCAATACATAATATCAATACATCCAAGTCCGCATATTTATATGACCGCCAGATCATGACACTAAATGCTAATACATGTCACAAGAATGAGTATAAGAGCAATGATAACCATAACACAAGATGATATAAGCTGAGTCATAAACATGTAAATAATCCATCTGAACCAACATCTGCCCAATGAGAAAACACTGATGCAAATCTAGGCACTACTAACTGCTCTGAAAATGGCTAAATGACTACATTAGTCCTCAAATATGAGTGTCCTGAGACTCAGTCATGGCATGGGAGAGTACTATAGTCCATAAATATAATAATGATCCATCATAAATTCTCATCTCAACATCTCATATGTAAGGGAGCTGGCTGAAAAATGTAGTGGAATCTGAAAAATACAATCTGGTAGCTCGACTACTATATATGTGATAACAGGGATTTGAGGTCAAGGGATTTTCTCGTTCACCTTGATTGCTGTAAATTGCAGACATGAAGCATAAATCAACATCAAATCACATCTTACATCCATCAAAAGAGGGGCACCCAAAGGGACACTGATGTGCCCTGCCTTGCTGGTTGTCGAGAGGTAAATTTTGTGAAATTCCAAAAGTTAGTTTGTGAGATATCTCATGTTTTGTATTGTTGGTTTGTACTATAGAAAATAACATCAATAGATTACATATTTAAGTATAAGGGTTTTCGCAGTCCAACATATGATATATAATCTTTGGGATTATCTGCGTAGTGTAAGTCATTAATTTATGACACATCCCATGAGAATAGTTGTGACTGACTAATTTCTCATGGTTTTGAATAGTCCACTTAGCACTCATTGCATTGGGTGATGCTCATAGGGGTGAAAAAGTGGGAATGTGACTAGAAAAATGAATTAAATAGCATCAATCATCACTTTCGATGCTTGAACGCGGTAACTTGGACTTCCCGGGAGCTCTAACTGAATAGTTCATAAGACACAATACTTGCTAAGGTTTTTGCAACGGGCTTGGTTGTGGGAAAATTCCCCAGTTAAGCGTGCTTGAGCCAAAGTAGTTTTCGTATGGGTGACCTCCTGTGAAGTCTTAGTTACTAGGTGCAATCCCTGGAAGTAATGATTGATGCTATGCAATTCATTTCGTTAGTTTCAATCCCACTTCTTCATCCTTGTGAGCATCACCCAATGCAATGAGTGTTAAGTGAACTATTCAAAACCATGAGAAATTAGTTAGTGGCAACTATTCTCATGGGATATGGGTCATAGATTAATGACTCACACTACGCAGATAATCCCAAAAATGATATATCAGATTATATATTTATCATTGCTCCTAACCTTCTAAGTTAAAAGGTTTATTGTTGACATATATCATTGACTCCATTAGGCACTCGTCTACAAACAATGGGAAGATCTTGTACGGGAAGAAGTACTTTCTATTGTATCTTTATAGGTCTATCCTTACTATCGTTATCGGGGAGCCTCCCATGACCCAAAGGAGAAAGGACTAAAGAGGAAGGGGGTTGCATCAAGGTGACAGTGGGTGTACTTCATTGAATAGTTGTTAATCATAGCACTAGGTCCACTGGATCCACCTACCAAATTTGGGTCCACTTATCTTCAATCGTGGAAGAGTGTTAGTTTTTTAGGTAACATTTTTTGGCGTCATTCTCGGGGACATCTTGAAGTTGTTGGGTTAAAGCCCTATCTCTCTGGCAAGAACAACAATATTGAAAAGTGGGTTTTTGTTTTGTACTCGATAATATTATTGTATTGTTAAAAGAATAAATTTGCAGGTCTTATATGGCGACTCCAAATCAAAATCAAAGAAGGTACTCAACAAGGACGAATCCCCAAGGTGAGGTTGTCTTTATCCCTGATCCTGAATTTGTTTATCATAGAAGAAGGCATCGTCATCGGGTAAGGGAGGTAAATAACCGTCAATCTTCTAAAGTTTTATCTAATATCCATCATCTATTCAATATTCCAATGGCTACTTTCACAGATGATCTAGATGTACCTTTTGATTTCACTAATATGCCTGGTTATCTTAATGATCTTCCAAAGCTTAGTAAGTTATCTACTTTTGATCCAACAAGTGTTATTAGTGCCGACAATCACTAGGATGAAATCGCAAAATACGTAAAAGAGAATGAGTAGCAATCGAGCGCCCAATTTCTTTTACAGGTGTTTTGCTCTTTCCTTGGATGGTGACGATGAGAAGTGGTTCATAAGTTTGTCAAATCATGGTATTGGCACTCTCAAAAAGTTGCAAGAAGTATTTTATGATAGATGGGCTGATAAGAAAGATCCTTCGTTCTTATTGAATGACCTTATGACCACAAGGAGGGACAAGAATGAAAACATCGACCAATTCCATAGCAGATTTGATGAACAAATGCACAAAATTCCCAACTCTCATAAATTGAATGATGTCGTCACATTGACATTTTATATCAACACATTTCATGGATAAAATATTACATTTGAATATGACAAATCCTCAGGACCTAGAAGCGGCTAAGAATAAGGCACAGGAAATAGATAAGAATTGGAAAGCATCTGGAAAGCCTGATTCTCCTTCAACATGTGTGCCTTGAATATGCTTTGCGGGGACTTGCAACCTTTTATACAATCAACAATGATGAGATTGTACTTGCTACTAGGGTTTACTGAAATAATAACATTTTCATGTTGAATACATCCATAAACCTACAATAGAAAGTTTGTGCATGGAAATAAACCCTTATGGATCTCATTATCCTTCTTCACAACATTAGACCACCTATCTAAAAATATATTTTCATATTCTTCCTTTGAGAGTGCCCTCATCTTGTTCTAGTGAAATGTTGACTAGATTGTCATTGATGTCAACAGGTGTATGTTAGTGTGTCTTGGTGCTCCTTGAAGAGCCTCTGAGGGTTGAGTAAGTGTCAATGTCTAAGGAGACCTTTTGACTTTGTCCAAGCCCAAGTCTAAAGCCCTTGGAGCCCTTGGTACATTGCCAAAAGCCCTGTAGAGTGTTCTAGTACCCCTAAGTTGCCTTATGGTTTCCCAGTACCACAACCATGCCCTTTTATCTTAGATTGTGTCATTGGTGGGTTGGAAAAGTTGTAAGAGTCCAAATGACCCTTTCAGTGGTCATTTGCGTTTGTTAGAGGTCATGGTACCCTAAGAGAAGCCCAGGCACTCCCACACCTTGATGGTCTTGTTTATGAAGTTGTGGTAACTAAAGTCCTTAAAACCATTGCCTTTGGTCCCCTAGCCTACATCTACCCTATCATTACATAATGATACCTTTGTACCTTTACACCAGCCCCTTAAAACCCACAAGATCCATAAAATCCTTAACCCTAAAAATAATAAGACCACTAACTAAAGAAAATAATAAACCTAATCTTTGAAGAATTAAAACATGTTTTTTTTTAATTAATAAAACCTTAACCATTTAAGTGTTTTAAAAACCATGTAAATTTTACAAATTACTTAAAAACATAAAAAAAATGAAACTCCTTTAATAAATAAAAAGTGGTTATTAACAATGTTACAAATATCGGCGCGGCGCGGAAATCGGCAGGGTCCAGGAAACATCGTCTCGGGATATCTCGGCAGAACACGGCAAAAATCGG
>LPNX010430907.1:119837-162807 GCA_001517045.1 Pseudotsuga menziesii | reverse complement strand
CTTTGCCCCGGGCCCATCTTTCCTTGTCACATACTTCCACAAAGGGTATTTTTTTTCTTGGGCTTGTTGTCTTGCTAAAACAGGGTTAAATGGAGCATGAACTCCACCAGCAGCCGATGGAGCACTTGACGGAGGAGGAGAACCGATTGTGCTTAGTGGAATAGGAGGGGAGGCCCTAGATGGTGCATTTCTCCCTTTCCTTTGACCCCTACCTCCTGCCCTAGCTAATTGAGACATTCCTTTTCTTGTGTAATGATTGAGCTTGCAATCCTCTCCACAAATCCACCGGAATGCACTTGGAATCGCTTGGAAACAATGGATAGCCTTCAAATCTCCTTCAAAACTCCTTCACCTGCACATAAAACTCACTCTCAACCAATTGCTTCCATGCAAATGACAAAAAGAAAGGAAAAAAATTGACTTTAAACAAACCCGGCTGTCTTTTTTCGCCGTTTACGTGTCCTGTTTTCGGGATTCGTGTCCTGTTTTCGGGACACGCTACAATTTCGTGTCCGACACGTTTTTTTTTTCGGCACGTGTCCGATTCGATCCCCACGGGACACGGGGGGCCTCCAAGACGAATCCGGTTTCACTGGTTGTGTTGGAGTGACCAGAAGAGTATTATCATTGCATATTCATTCAATATAAGATGAGGCTACCTAAACGTGCTTTGCATATGATTGTTTTCCTCGACTTGTTTTTATGCCCATCATCTATTCTACCCAAATCATCATTCCATGAAGATGCGCAAGTACCAAGTTCAATAAGAACAACAATGATTTACCATATTTCTTTGTTAAATAAATGTAGAGCCTCCAACAAAACCAGCACCCGATTAAGTGCCCAGACAATCAACACCCAGGTTAACAGTGTCTGATTATATACAAATGTTAACAATCAAACAATCCCATTATTGGACTGTGGGAATTAAAAGGGGACACGGCGACTGGGCATATCTCCATTACCAATCTCAAACCATCCATCCATTTCCAAAATTAAAATGCCTATTATCAACATTAATTAGAATGTGTCCAAATTTTCCACAATATTCCCCAAAATGACTTCTATTCTTTGATGTATTCTTCAATAGTAGGACCATCATCTTTCACTGTAAAATACATCCTGCTCGCCATAACTCCTAGAACTAGGTGCCTATTTATTGCCAACCAGCTACCAAGTGAGCCTATTCCATGATTATGGCCACATTAGATACATTACCCAATCGGGTACCCCATATTATCCTACCTAGGTATATTACATTTGTGATTCAATTTCAGGGTTGAATCCTATCAAATGGTGGAGCATGTATGGCTCTCTACCACACATCTACATAAATTAGTAATGAGGGTGCTTTCATAAGTTGTTAACACTTCTACTACAGACAATTGTTGGAGCACCTACAATGGCATCCAGAATGTGAAAAGGAACAGCCTAAATGTAGACCAGGTAGAAATCTTGGTTTATGTGCACTATGACTTGAGGTTATTGTCCACTTTTGTGAGGCAACAAAGAATCGTAGAACATACATAATTTGGAAGTTGGGACAACAACCCAAAGGAAGCTAACTTGGAGAATGGGGCCATAGTTTTAGAGCACTTGGAGGCAGAACTTTTCAATGATCATGGTGATCATATTCATGCAATAGAGGTGTCACGACCATCCACCAACAAGTTTCCAAATGCAAGAGCTTTGCCTTTAACTTCACAACCTCCAATGTTGTGTGGAGGCCTTTTAGATGCTAGTCATGTTCCACACCCACTTCCACCTACTCCTACGCCTCTTTTTCATAGAGGATAGAAAAATAAACTAGAAGTTTCTCATAGCAAGAGGAAATCCTAAAAGATACTAGATTTATTTGTCTTTTCCCTGTTTAGAATTTAGTTTCTAGAACTTAGTAGTTTGTCTTTATTATGGCCTATTTTGTAAACAATATATGACAGTTTAAATTTGAACTTTGATCTTTGAACCTACATTTGAACTGTTCACTGCATCTTACAACTTTTTGATAATGAATATGATGCTCTAATTCATTTCGTGGTTGATTTTATATGTTATAGTTTGTCGATGGCAAATGTTTTGTGCTGAAACTTGAAGGTTGATGTTATGGTTGATTGATCATTTGATGGCAATGTTATAAGTTATAAATACTAGATGATTGATGTTATATGCGTATTAAATGGTTGATGCTTTGATCACCATTAATCCAGTAGTTAAATCTATGTTTTCATGTTTTTTGTGTTGAAATTTTATTTGCATTGGACAACTCATGCAAATTTGAAAAATCACCTTCTTTCGAGAAGGTTCCTCAGATTTTAACCCTAAAATTTTCAAACTTTAAGACTGCTGTAAATTAATGTGTAAAACAGTAGCGGAACCATCACAATAACTCACTTCTAGTAGCCCCAAAATTCAAGGCAATTCAAGGAGAAAATATACCAATCATTCCAATGAGTTTCACATGCATAAACCAAATCTGAAAACTCTTCTTATACAGTAGATATAACGACAAACACAACAGCAATAGATGGTTGTACTATTACCTTCAATCTTAGTGCTTAGTCCCTTTATAGTTTTCTCTTAAATGAGTCAAATCAGCAAAACAATTAACAGCCAGAAACAACCACCCCAAGAAAATAAAATGTTGAAATAAAATCTGCAATATACACAATATGTGGACAATTGGAAATTTCATATATATATGCTCAATGAATGTACATAAATACCATAGCCTCCTTTCAAAGCTAGGATGAAATACAACCACCCAAGATGCCCTAGTTAGGGTTAGTCAACAAACCTCGCTCGACGCTCCTCCAAGTGCAAGAATTCCTCCAACACTATATCCAAGGCAAGATGTCCTCTTGTTCTTCCCCAAATACATCCAAGGGTTTCTAAACCCTAATCTCTAATCTCCAGGGGACGAAACCCTAACCCTAGAATCCAAGATACTCCAAGGGACCAAGAAACCCTAGTGCCCAAGAGAAAGAGATCAATGTACAAAGAAGAATCTCAAGAGAAAGCAATTGTCCACCTCCTCATAAACTCCATTAAGGTTTCATCATGCCCCTAGGGCATCACTATGAGAGCACTCTAAAGAAAAGATACAAATGAATGTGTGATGTGATGTGTTGTTTGGAAAGATTCTCTATTTCCTCTATTTATACGACAAATAAGGGAGGTCAACAATATAACATGGGTCATCCTAAGCCTTACAAGCAAGCCTACCAAACATAACTAAGCCACACACAAGTGAAACACTTCATTCTGAGAGTACAAGTGTCAAGCTCCAATGATGATGTCGTGCGCAATAGTCACCCAATGCGATGTCTATGCAAGGTAAGTCCACACCACTCCATCTAAAGCCTCTATGGATTCCATCCATCCACCAAAGCCAAGTACTCCACTGAGGTACCTAAGCCCTGCAAGAACATTGTTGAATCCCTAGGGATCACAAAGTCATATCCAATCCCTCAAACAAAAAAACAAGTTTCACATGCCATCTAGGACTTGTATCCCTCCTTCACGATGCACAACGCTCCTCATATCCTATAGGGTGTTCTCCCACAAGGTGAATCTTCCATGTGGACATCATGCAAGGCATCCACCATCCAATCTAGAGACCTCCAACACCCTAGGGAAGAACATTGAACCAGTGATAATCTAAGGTCTGGCATCCACTAAGCAAGTTATCGCAAGTGTGCATATCCATCATGGACCATCTCTCATGCTACAATCCATCTCAAATCATCCAAGGGATAAACATACACCATGTACCCCAAATCTCATGAAGCACCCTAAACATGGTGTAAGCACTTTCAGAGTAACCCAAAAATCTATCGCTTCCTCTTTACGAAAAAGTGTTACACCAACAACTATCAACTCCCTCTACAACATCACCAAATCTATTGTCTGCAAATCAATACTAGTTGTGGTCCTAGAATCAACCCTTGTCATCGACAACAAAGTAATCAACCATGCCATCGCAACATTTCGATCATCTAATGAATAATGACCACTTGTGAATATATAGGAATGCCTTCCTGGAGCAACAATCAACTGCCACCCTCCATCATCCTTGGCATCATGGGTCAACATCAATGGGTACCACATCATAAGCTGCCCAAGACAACCTAAAAAGATAATCACATCTCCATGCAAAATCAAATCAATCACAAGATGAAAAGCTGGTGGTATAGTCATCAAGCTATGCAAAGTCATCTTGAACATGACATCATGAGAATCCCTCTCATGCACCTCAAATCCTTTGGCAACTAAACTATCCTGAACTAAGCCAACTCCCTCATCTCATGAGAATCTTGATGAAAGAGTATCATCAAGCGAAACACCCTTTGATTGAGAGAATCCAGGATCCTTGGCTCTATACTCCATAATACTCCAATGAGCTACAACTCTAGAATCAATCTCAACAACATCCTCCATCAAGGCATCACATTTCTCCAATCAATAACATGGATGAAGTCAATCTCAACATCGCACCTTTCCTCCTTTGTACAGCTAGAAGTCTAATGGATGGATGAAACCAATGCTATATATATCCTAGGTGGTACACTCACCCCTACATGATCCTAAGCCATTGGATCAGCAATCTCCATAGTCTCCCTGATGACGAGAGGAGAACCATACGCACTAAAAGATATCACAATCAAAGTGCAAGGAGTAGAACCTAGCTTTGCATATGCCCTTTGAGAAATAGAAAACCCTACCAACCTCTCGTTGGAATGTCTAACTGCTACTAGATCAGCAAGTAAGATAAAGGCCACCCTCTCATCCCTCTAGCCAACCAAAGGCCCTCAAAAGCAATCACTGATGATGTACTATTGTCCCTCAAAAGCAACTCTCCAAAGTATATTTGTCATACAAGAAACTGAAAGGAGGTTTTTTCTCAAACTCGAAACAAATAAAATATCACTTAGCTCAAGAAAATCACATGAGGGCATCTAGAATGAAATAGAGCCAACTCCTCTCATAGGGTATGTGGCATCATCACCTACCACACACCAACTAACACTAGACTCAATGTTAGTAGATAAACAAGAAGCTCGTTTATAATCTCACAATTCTTCAAGTACAATGGCTAAATAAGTTCACCTCTAAATTCTGGAAATTTCACTTGGTTTGATGGTTTAACATTACATACTAAATCTAACACAACTATTGGCTAAGTGTATGTTTTGAATTCTGGAATTTCTATTGTGTGTTTCACTTGTCTTGCAAGATCTTTCTATTCCACAAGCTCTTCATGATATTCTTTATCTTATGGACCATGGATGTATAAGGCATTGCCATTTGGATTATTTAATTTGAAGTATTGACACATTAACTATAAGATCTAAGTACCATACCTAGAGAAGTGATTTTCATCACTTCAACAAGTCTAGAAAATCTCGCGCTAATTAACCTTGAGTGACTCTTGTTTTCATAGATTTTCTCTCAAGGAAGGACTCGTCCAAGGGCCAAACTTCATAATCTATTAAGATATAAGTTTCATAATTTGTCTCATGTGCAATTTTATTTTGTGGATGTATCATTATCACGGCAAATGAACCCACTTGTTTAATCACACTTACTTCCAAGTCTTGTGAGTTACTTGCTACTATTTCTTTCCATAATTGACCTTCTTAAATGTCCATGGTTTATTTTACATCACATTTTTGAGCATTTCCTTTTGAAGTATTTGATCTACCATGCTACTTGATATCTTACATGGTTAAATAATTTGGGAAGATTAACTTAATAACATACACCAACACATCTTACCTAAGTTGTCTTCTCCATTTAGCTCTCCCTAAACTTTATCCAATCAAACCATAGGGAAGCCTCCCTTGACCTTGAGAGCAGGTCTAAAAGTGGGAAGTTAGCACCGAGGTGAAAGTGGTGCTCTCTTCCAAAGTTGCTCTTTGATAGCACTAGTGGGTTACGACTTTTCCACTTAGTTGCTATTGCTAAATCAAGCTATAACAGGGTATAACATGAAAATTTAGATAAATTATACTTACACCATGGTAATTTTAAGGTTATGGGCATAATGAATCAAAAAAGTGCACTTGAAAGCACTTTATGTTAATGTTTTGCATGTTAAATGGTATTTTTCCTAAATCATTTTCGGCGCATGTTATGTGCTTCTTGTGGTAGAACTTGTAGGTGTTGCATGCAAGTTTATTAAGGGGGCTTCCGATTTTGAGTTCTCCACTTGATTTTAAGAGGAACCATATTTGGCTATCAAAGAATATGACAAGGGTATGAGTTATCCTACCCACTCCTCTTTGATCACCAAAAACTTCCCTTGCTTCCTTATGACCCCAATGTCCTTTGCTTTTGAGCATACAGGCACTAGTCAAAAGAATTAATCTTTTTATTTTAGCCATTCAAATTTATTTTTTGTTCCTTTAAAAAATTTGGTTTTACAATCTAGAAACTAACTTTGATCTTACACATCAAGATTAAGCAAAGGATAGCTAGATCAATCCCTTTAATGGTGGCACTTCATTTCATTAAGTTCATGTTATTTCCACGGTTAATTTCTCATAAAATGATAATATTTTGCTTCTTAGTTGCTACGCCTCAACATATCTACAGCGTTTGCTACAAGTCCCCAAGGGGAAGGGGTTATTTTTGCTATGTAAAGACCAAGATTTGAGCATAGAGTGTTGATTTGGGGCTAAATACCCCTAATCTTGTCATGGATGGTCCTCTTGATTTCCACCTCCAGGAGGTGCTCGCCCTATAGGGGTTGGTTCCCTTGGGGGTTAGTCACTTGGACGCACAACCACACTCATTTATTTGCCATGTAAAATGTGATAGCATTTGTTTATCACACCTTCTTTGCTCATTTGGACCTATTTTACCCCTCCTCTGGGCTGTGTACCTGCAAATTGTACTTCCTTATTGAAGAAGCCTACAAGGATAATGAAGGAGGACGTTGGGGGCACACATCTGTTGGGGTTAGTTGGGGCATGACATCCTCATTTTGGCACACCTAGCTCTTGGTGTAGCCTAATTGCACTTATTTACTAGTTTTATGTCATTTAGAGATATTTTATTGTTATTATGAGTGGTTTAACCCCCAAAGTTGTGGGTGAGCAAGCCAAATGTTATATTTTTCACATTATCTTATAGGCTAATAACTTAAAATTAAGTGAGGCTATTCTTATATAAATAGAACCTCCCTCTCATTGTAAAAAGTTAAAAACATAACAAGATATTGGTTCATTATGAGATCTTTTCGTTTTCTACTAGTAGAAATGGAAGATCATCCTTCAAGACTTTTTCTACTAGTAGAAATGGAAGATCATCCTTCAAAAAAAGATCTCATAATGGGTATTGCCTTGGGAAGTGTGAAACCCTACCTTGGGAATTGTGTAGTTGCATTGAAAGTTGTGGTATTGAATGGTATTGATTGGTATATTGAATTATCTCCTTTATATGATTTACATGTCTTTATTATCTGTTGTTGACCCCATATAAGCCATAAGGCACTAATCTCAACTATAAGCCTTGTAGAAAGGTATTTGCAAGTGTGTTGGTGTCTGCAAGTGTCCTTCCTTGATTAGGGACTCTCCCCTAGGTTTAGGAGTTACCCAAAGAAGTTGAGAGGTTAGACTGACGTGACATTGGGTCTATCCCCTCTTATATGCTTACCATCACTAGCACTGGGCATATTCAGTCTACTTTGAAATGGCTGCTAGTTTGAGCTGTAACACTAGTCACAAACAGAATTAACTTGAGATCACTGTTATTTTTCAGATTTAGATTGGCTCTAAATTTAAATTACTTCATATATCTTTAAATGGGTTGAACCTTTAATCGTTTAGAGAGTTATTTTCAGTTAACATCATGAGTTATTCTACCAACTCCTACTCTTTGATCACTAAAAACTTCTCTTGTTTCCTTATTTTCCCATTGCCCTTTTCTTTTAAGCATCTAGGCACTAGTCAAGAGAGTTCATCTTTTTTTATTTTAGCCACTCAAATTTAATTTCTGTTCCTTCAAAAATTTTGGGTTTTAAAATCTAGAATCTCACTTTGATCTTACACATAAGATTAAGCAGAGGATAGCTAGATCAATCCCCTTTGAGGAAGCACTTCATTTCATTAAGTTCATGCTATTTTTCATGCTTAATTTCTCATAAAATGATAATCTTTTGCTTGTTGGACACAAACAAAATTAACTTGAGATGAATGTTATTTTTCAGATCTAGTTTAGCTCTAAATTTAAATTACTTCACATATCTTTAGATGGGTTGCACCTTTAACCATTTAGAAAATTATTTTTCAGTTAATCACCTTAAGCTCTCTTGAACAATTATCCAAAAGTATTTTTCATATCTTGGATGGTTTTTTACATGATTTATTGGCATATATTACTCACATTTAACAGATCTGAAACTTAACCATTTAGTGTTAGCATATTAGCACACTTCTCCTATATGTTAATGGCATGCTCAAATTCTTATTTTTGTTCTTTAAATTTCTGCAATAATCACTTGCTATTTATAACAATTTTGCACTCATCTCCACACATCTAAGTGGCTGGAATTTTCATTATTAATAACCAGACCAACTTTATCTCATAACTCTTCATCGATTTGTTAACAATCTTTAAAGTTGAGGGTGAATTTTTTGAATTAATCACTCTATTCTATTGGAAACCCCAGCCAATAAGTGCTTTTTTTTCAGTTATTTTCGGATTCACTTGCAGTCCTTTATTTCTTTAAATCAGCACATTCAATAATTATACTATCTTTCCTATTGGTTTAAAGAAATTCAAATTCATCATTGCTGGTTATTTGCACTTAAATCATCACTCATTATACAACAGCAATCTCATTTAGATCATCAATGTTTAATGGGATGAACTTCTGTAGTAATGTTTACAGTTTAACTCCTTGTTTTACATTTCTTGATCTATTCTTTTGGCAACAAGAATATTATTTATCTCTTGGCAAATTCGCTTAAGGTTTTGATTAATTTCATTCAATGGTTATTTTCTACTTGCAATCAATGGTTAATGGTTCATGGATGCTTTTACTATTTTAGCCAATGTTTGAGTTTGCATAATTTTGGGATCTTTAATTTCTTTGTGATTCTCCAACTCATCAATTCTCTTTAACTCTTGAGCCGTCATCCACCAACAATCTAAGAAATTTACCTTATCTCTTAACACTTAGTTGCCTATAGGGATTCCCCCCTTGTTCTTGATATTCATTTAGGAACTCAATAAAAGGGAAGTAATTGTAGAGGTGACAGTAACATTACTTCCATATACACACTTGGCTAGAACCCTTTGAGTCCTTGCATTTAGGGTGTAAGTTTTTGTGGTAATGGAGTACATTATGGTGTGGAAAAATAGAGTTAAGGACTTGTCAATCTTGATTTGATGATTTGGGAGCCTAAAACTTCTGGAGCCTGTTTTCAGCATTAAATGAACATTTTTGGGGTCAAATTTTTGCAAACATAGTTTTCATCACCTTGATGTTGTTCTATAATTATTGTCAATAGCTTTTCAATGGTCCAAAAAGCACTTGAATCAGAGTTCATATAAGTGAGTTATGTCTCCAGCAAGTTGACCTATGCTTTGACCACCACAATACCAAGTGGATGCCACATCATCTCCCATTACTCACATATGTAGAGCTATTCAGGTCTGGACTTTCAAGAAGATTCTAGGGGTCCAAAAACATAACCCTAATGGGTAGTTGGGGAATGCAAAGCTCTAACCCTAATGGCTATCAAGACATGTTTAAAACTGAGCCAGGAGAAGAAAGGGGTTGCACTCCTATGTATTGATTTACTATTGCATAGCTGAGCAGAGCAAAGGAGTAGGATATCAGCGCAAAGGAAGCAGGCAATCATGTAGTAGCATATTCAAGCCACAATTTCCATCAACTCCACAGTAAGTGATTATCTTTTTTGCTATTTACCCTGTAAATCTGAGAATAGAAGAGCAAGGCAATACCCACTCTTGCTAGAGTTTTTCCAAAACAGGTTTTCTCCAAGGTACTGCTTGTGTTCAAACTTCAACGTTTATGGTGTGCTCCTCTTAATACAATAGTTTCATTCTTCTCATTTTCTCAGTTCATTTCAATATTTATACGGTATGCTTCTAACATTACATCTTAACCATAAGTATTCACTGCACAGTAGAACTTAATCTTACCATAGTTGCAGTAGCATATTCAGGTTTGTTGTAACAAGCTGTTTTCAACTTTGTGGAATATCTGTTTACAGACCATAACAGATGGCCATCGAAGCTGCCAGTTACAAATCTCTATCTGAGTTCAAGAATTTAGTCAGGGTGGAAACTGAGGACAACCAAGAATGAGATTTATAGCCACGGAATTGGACTCCCATTGCAGAAGAGAATCGGAATCCACCATCACAAGAGAACCCTGGGGAATAGAGGTCAGGCCTCTATCCTGTATCCAGTCAGAGGTTCTTCCAGATCATTTTGGAAGGCCTTTCTTGGTCAATTCTAGCTATGTTTACAAGTTGTAAGGTATGCATTTCTGTAAGTTTTCGTTGTAAGGAATTGAACCCTGTTGTAGATCATATGCTGTATCCAAAGATAGGTTCTTACAGCTTCTCTGTGAACTCCGAAGCTGCTGTAAATATCATCACCCGAGTCCCAAGGGTGATTTTGGTAATATAAAAGCTTTATTTCAGTACAGAAAAAATATATATATGCCACAGGCTTGTTCTAGGTCTAAAATATGCATGTGTGGTTACATTTTGTGTTCTCATCAAAAGAAACTGGAAACATCATTTAAGTCACTTCAAAAAGTCCAAAACTCTTACCTTGGAACATTAGACCTATTTACCATTTGATTGCTGATACCATGAATCCTTTCATTTGTCACAAAGCATCCAGGATTTACCAAAGACTGAAATGTACTGTGCCGTCCACCAACAAGATCTTGAGCAGCAAATTCAATAATTCTGTCATTGATATAACTTAAGCCAGTAGTTTCAAGATCAAACACCATGACTATTGGATTCTGGCTCAAATTTTTTCCTTCAGAATGCTTCAATGGACTATCAGTAGCTTCGTTTATTTTTGACCTACGAGGACTGCATTTTTTTCGGCCCACTTTCTCTGTCGTGGTATGCATATAATGTTTATTAACAGTATTTCCACCTGCTGGAGCACTCTTTTTGCTGATGCCACGCTGCTTGGATTGCGGGAACCCAAAGGCGCTGCTCTTAAAAGTGCTTGCTACCTTGTGAAGCTGAGCTGGCTGGAAACTCAGAAGGTGTAAGCTATGAATGAAAGGAATGTATCTCATGGAATAACCAATATTTTGCATAGAAAGCTTTGTGAAAGCCAAAAGGCTGCACAACTGACTTTTGTGCTGGATACTCCTCCATATCATTTGGATTCTGCATATTGAAAAGAGCCCTCCATATCTGGACACTCCACATGTACCTGAGAATAGATTTAGTACAATATAAGATCAATTGCTCTGTACCCAAAGAGTCCTATTTTAAGTTTTGCTCTGTAAGTGTTCCTAATGTCATATTTAGTTCTGTTAAAAGTTCAATAAAATCTAACATGAACACTGCACTTTTCATCGGCAATGCAAGCACCGTGCATTTCGAAGGCAGACAAATAACACATCGCTTGTTAGATTTGACCGTTTTGTCCATTTTGTAAAAGAAAAACATTTGCAATCTTTTCAAGGCAAGAGATAAACCCAGCTTTATACCAGCTACTAATAACAAAGCAAACTAGATCTCTTTTCAATGGAGGAAAATAAATGATTGGAGAAATGAAAAGTACAGTTCATTCCATGTATTAGATGTACCCACACATTAATTTTACTTTATGCAAGTCTTCACCTTTGAGCATAAACTCCTAGCCATAAAATACAAAAGATTAACCAGAGATAGGAAGGATGTTCTAATCACAAGATCTAACAACTGAACACCACCCCCGTGTATTTCTAAAAGTAAAAAATATATCCACCTCTTTAAGTTCAGAGAAAATATTTTCTCTTCCTTCGGACCTTCATACATAGCTTGGTGACATTCTACATGTTGGCCACATGGAGGAAGTTGCTTGCTTAGAGAACACCCTACATTGGAGGAGGAGCATTTGGCAATCAAGAGGAGGGCATTGGGCCCTAAATAGCATGGGGTAGCTTGGATGCTTACATGGAGGCATGGAGTTGAGTTGGGGACACCTAGGTTGCAACAATGTTCATGCAGGGGTAATGGATCCAATGGACACATGGCTTAGGAGGAGCATTGGAGTCCTTGGAGGCTTGGAGAAAGATCATTGGACACATCTCATGGAGCACCCTTGCATTGAGGCCTTGCTTGTGTACAACATCACCTTGGAGTTTGGCATTTGTACCCTCGGAGTATAGCACTCCACACATGTGAGCCTACTTGTGGTTTTATAGGTTGCTTGTGAGGGTGTAGACCCACATATATTTTGTTGGCCTCCCTTACCTATTGTTACCACCTGAGTTGCACTCAGTTGGACTTTCAAGTGAGTCGCCAAAAATGAACAAGTACTTGTTCAAACTCAAAATTCAGAAATCCATTCAGGGCTTCCAAGGCCCTTTTTTCACTTTTTTTCCGCATGTTCATACCCTGTGGGAAGATTGTAAAAAATGTGCTAGCATGGGTTTTTTGTAAAGAACTTGGCTTCCTAGGACTTAAACATCAATCTAGGTATTCCAAAGTGTTTTTTCCTTGTTAATTATATGTTGTTGAATAAACAACTTATAATTTTCAAGTTTTTCACCTGCTCCTCCAAAGCTGGAATGGTCGTCTTGGTGGTTAAACCCTGGGAGGTTATTAAAGTTCATGTGTCAATGTATATGAACGTGCTAGACATTATTATTGAGTCATATGGACATGTGCTAAATCCCCCTAGGTTTTTTTTTAAATTTCGTGAAAAATAAATTTTCCTGAATGTTACCGGTTGAAATGGCAGTCCAGGCCACCGACAAGCATATGTGGAGAAAGTGACCACAGTTACCTTAGTCACTTCTCCAAACTTCTTCGGAAGTCGAAACCTCCTAGGGGAGAGCCCTACGTAACTCTACAAAAGACACTTAGACACCAAGTATATCTCATATGTGTGCAAGGTTAGAGACCAGTGCCTAAAGGAGTCAATCAAAAAGTGGAATAGATGTACTATGCGCATGCATATGAATTGTGCAAGTTCATCCAAGGATAAGCCAATTGCGTATCTAATCAATACTGATGTGCAAATAGTATGATATTATAGATATTAACGAAGTACAAGTAATTTGTCAAACAATCAGGAATGCACATGTATAACAGTATAAGTAACATGTATCAGTCATTTATTCAAGTATTTATGGCAGCCGAACTTTTAGGCCGAGATTTTAGGGCGCGGAATTTTAGGGAGGGCCTAAAATTTTAGGGCACGGAATTTAAGGAGGCCCGAAATTTTAAAGCACAGAATTTTAGGGATTGCCCGAAATTATAGGGCACGGAATTTTAAGGAGGGTATGAAATTTTAGGGCACAGAAATTTAGTGCCTTATATTTTAGGACGCCAAATTTTAGGGAGACCCGAAAGTGCAAAAAAATTAAATTTTTTATTTTTTGGGTTTCTAACATAAAATTGCAAACCTAAAATTACCCTAATCTACCATGTAAAATGCAAATATAAACATATCAAAATGCAATTAAATTGAAGGAAAATCGTATGAGAATAAAGCCAAGGGTTTTAAGGTTTTACCCTAACCCTAGGGCATCAAGGAAGGAGACCATCCTTCCTCTTGAGAGGTCTTTCCAAAGTTTGGCAAGCTAGGGCCTTCTACAATAGCCACAAGGGCTCGTTAAACGAAGCCTAGCTAGGGAAAAAATCACAGACCTAAGGCCCAAGCTTATAAGGACTCCTTCTAGAGGACGTCCTTCACAATACTATGGTGACAAAAGGCTGAAAATGACCTAGATTAGACAAAATGCAGCACTAATGGCTACCATCCAACCATAAACACGAATCATCCATCATCATTTAACAAAGAGAAATCAAGACGAGCATAGATACCTCCTTGTGCATGTGTTGAGCTAACAATTCTAGCATCACCTTAGTAAAGAGCAAGAACCAAAGATACTTCAAGAGATTGTCATTAAACCAGAAAAAGAAGTCTCTTCAAGAGGTGCGCATCACTCCAAAATCCCTAGGAAGGGTAAAAAAGTAACATAATGTTCATTGTCATTAAACCAGAAAAAGAAGTCTCCTCAAGAGGTGCGCATCACTCCAAAATCCCTAGGAAGGGTAAAAAAGTAACATAATGTTCTACCCCATGAGTCTTATGTTAAAATGAAATGAGATCTATTTATATGATCTCACACACTTTTTACAAAAATATCCAGGCCAACATGCCTTTGAAATGTCAATTTGAAATTATAAAATGTCAACTTAAAATTAAAACAAAATAATAATAAAATATAGCCATAATGTAGGCTCAAGGTAGGCTACCTAGGGTATTTTTCCCCTAGGTGCCAAAATTTGCTCAAATAAACGAATCACTCTGAACGAAAGGCTGGAGTGAGCTGGAGGGAGGGCGTTATACCCCATCTAACCCCTAGAATGCTATAAAGTCCCTCAACGCCCTCCTCAAAGCATCAAGAAGGCCTAGCATGGAGGATGGCTTTCTCCGAGGAGATAAGGCCAAGAAGAGAAGGTGCCAACTGACTGAAGGGTCGGGAGGGTGTCCTAAGTGGTTATGAAGGGAGACGAATGTCTCGTAGCTAAAGAACAGGCCACCAACGCTCACAAACAAGATATGGAGCCATGTGACCCAATGGTCAACCCTTAGGAGCCCTGGACACCAACCCCAAGGTTAAAAACCCCAGCAAAGGGCACTCAGCAATGCAATTAAGCCATAGTACTCCTACAGGAGGCACCAAAGGGCCCAACCATGACAACCATTGCTCGATAACACCACTCTTGGTCAAAAAAATTGGCTCTCACTCCCTGGGTCACATCTGAATGTGCGTTGGGTAGAGGTGCAGCGTAACACCGTAAACTTAGGCTATTTTTTTAAAGTTTAATAGGGAAATTTAAAAATGTAATGAAAGTGTGGTCTAGAGTCTGAATTTTCCATGGGGGTGCTCGTTTTCACACTCAGAACACCCACTTTACCCCTAAACCCACTTTCCTAAGTTTTCGAGAAAGTATTTATCTCCAAAATTGAATATTACTCAAAAATGGAGAAAAAGACCAAAAAATTGGAAAATAAAGGAAAAAGACAAATTCCTTAATCAGTGGAAACATGTCCGAAGTTCAAGAAAGTTAATTAAACATCAAATAAGAGTTAATTGAGGATTCTAATCAGCATTCGGCATCAAATCTAATCAATATGAGTTTCCCAACGTTTTTCTCCTTAGAAGGGGGCATAATTGCTCATGCGGCACCCATCCGACATGTTTTGGAGATCCCAAAGAGGGGTTGTGCCTACCTCTTGAGAGGTGGCGCATTTTTCTTGAGTGTAACTCCCTCTAACTCGCCCGAATGAAGGAACCTTGCCTTTGTAATGCATCAGAAGGTGGAACCTCTGCTTGCACTATTCATGTAATATTTTTCTTTAGCATTAATAAAAGAAAGGCTTTGGAGGCTTATGTTGTTGGTGTGACCAATAGATGTTTGGTTGATTTGCTCTTCTAGAACTATTGAGGTAAACTGTGTCTTTGCAAAGCTTTTTCTTGTTTGCACTCTGAAGTTATAATAGCCTTTGAAGGGATTTTTCATTCTAGTAGAATAGGAAGATTTGTATAATTTGCTTCTTGTTGTTAGTTGCTTGAAAGATCTAAGAGATGTTGTTTATTCCTGTTTAAATACATCTATTTCTATATCTTTGATTTATCTTTGATTTAGTTAACACTATTATGCTTCAACTCCCTTTTGCAAGTTCATGTGAATATTTTTAGGTAATCCTAAGCTGGAGGATTTTGTGAGCTTGTTTGCTTTACCTTTCCTCAAGTACATCAAGAAAAGAGCTTCATCCCTCCAGTTCCGCTCAGAGGACGACTCCATTTCCCAATCCTTTTACTAATCTTGTTAAAGTTAGTGCAACTGTGAGACCCATTCTCAGATAGGATAGTACCCTAGTCAGTTGACTAGGACAAAGTAAGGCCCTAGAGGATATCCTAGGGCCCCCAGTAGTCTCCTGGGGTTCTTGGTCTAGGACCAAGCAGGTTGATGCCATGGAAAAGCCCCTAGCATGTGGCTAGGGCCCCTATATGCCTCTAGGGTATTCTGGTCTGGGACTAAGGACACGATGTCCAAGTAGAGCTTGCAGGAAGAGGCAGAGATATATTCTGGTCTGGGACCAGGGACACGATGTCCAAGCAGCTCTTGTATGTAGTTGATCAACTTTCAGTGTGAGACTGAAACTCAGCTTAGTACTGAGAACCATTCTACGAGAGAATGGAGGACCCGGTCAGGGTCCAGGGGTTGATCAACCTCATTCAGTGTGAGACTGAAACTCAGCCTAAGGCTGAAAGCCATTCATTAAGAATGGAAGATAATGATGTTCCCTCTCCTAATCGGTTATTGCTAGGTTGCTTCTCAAGGGACTGGCCACCCCTTGACGATGTCCCTAGCACCTAACCTTTAGGAGCAATGTTAAGGACAAAAGGATTGTACCATCTGTTTGGATCTTCCCCTTATACAGTGATGACAAAATTTATAAAACTATGTACCTTGAGAGAGAGAAAAGTCTTTGGTCTTGTTGGTCTTAAATGAATGTTTGTCCACCTTTACACTTCACCTTGATCTTGTGGCTGTTGACTCATGGTCCTATTCTTACTTGGTCCTAGCACTCTTACTTGTGTGCACCTTTGATTATGATGACTCCTACTTTATGGATTTTATCCTAAAGTGTTTTCACCTTATGATTTATTAATGGACCATTGGACCATTTATTGTTATGGTTATTTTATGGTTTATTAAAGGACTTTTGGACCACTTATTGTTTTGGTGACTTTATGCTTTTAAAAGAACCTTTGACCCTCTATCCTATGAATGTTTACCTTATGTTTTAATTTTGGTTTTACTTTATATTATTTTATTGGTCCAATTTTTTATTATTTACTTGGACCACTTTCTCGTTCCTAAGCCTAACTAATTTGGTTCTCCTAACTTTATAAAAGGGACTTTAGCTAAGGTTTGTAATCACCAATCTACCTTCACATGTTTATTTGTTTTTCCGGCTACTATCTGCGTGGATCTCTCCCTGCGTTCTCCATGACTGTTGCATGCGTTTTTCCTTCATGGGCTGACTGCGTTTTTCCTTTTGCCAGTTGCCTGTGTTTTTCCTTCATGGGCTGATTGCGTTTTTCCTCTATGGCTGAATGTGTGTTCCTCTGCCAACTGCCTGCGTTTTTCCTTTGCGGCTGCCTGCGTTTTTCCTCTACAGTTGCCTGCGTGTTCCTCTGTCGGCTGCCTGTGTTTTCCTCTGTCGGTTGTCTGCGTGTTTCTCTGCAAATGCCTGTGTTTTTCCTCTACAACTTCCTGCGTTGTTCCTCTGCCGAATGCCTGCGTTTTTCATCTATCGGCTGCTCCATTGTGCCTTTGTCAGCCATTCTGTCCACCGGATCCTTCACAAAGTTGGTCTTCGTGTCTCTCCTGTTCTACAGGTGATGAGTCTAGCTCGTGGTTTGTTTTTAAGTTTCATATGAGATCTACCTCCTGCATAGTGTGACCACGGGATCCCTTATCGTGACACTTATGTGATCCTACACCGTGACTGTCAGTATGATTGTGTGTTAGTGTGACTGAACTGCTATTTTGATTAGAGAATCTGAGGTCTGTTCACCTCTACCTAAACTCTCTCTCTCAAGGTACGTAACATGTTTACCCAATTTGACTTGTCCCTTCGGTGACAAGATCAAACTCAAAAATATCTGAGTATAAGGTGGATCCAAATAATGGTTATGATTCGTTAGCTTAGTCATTCTCTATACATGTTATTTGAGATTTATTTTACTGTACATGGCTTTTGAGATTTAGTAGTTTATTGTACAGTGAAATTGATTATTCTCGAGGACAAACCTTGACACAGTGACCAAATGGAGCATTAAGTTGAAAGAGATGAAAGTTATGTTGTTATGTTTTTATTACAGTTTAAATTTTTATTATGCAGTCTTATTGTGAACCTGAGTTCTTATATGTTCATGTATTAAAGTTTGTTACTTGTATTAAAACTCATCTAACCTATAAATTTCAACAAATCTAACCTTTGGTTTCTTTTTCTTCTAGATCCTCAAGTTTCATTTTACTTTTCTTGGTCACTCTTTTAGATCTATCATTAAAAGAAATATTCTAAGTAGATCTAAGTGTGTAGATCTAGTTCCTTTCAAAAGTTTATTTTAAATCTAGATCTAGTTTCTACATCTTTTTTGCAAAGCTTAAAAAGTCAAATTTAAAGGCCTAAAGAAGAGTTGTGCTTTAGGTTTCTAATCTAGCATTTAGAGATTTGCTTACATTTTCCTTTCCATCTCTCATAGAGGTAAGCAAAGACTCTGAGAAGGCAAGCCTTCTAGCTTGTCCCAATTAGTTATTTTTTTGCATTTTTGTCAAGCTCTTAACTTCGAAACATTTTCTTGTAAATTTTTTTAGTTTTCCCAACACTCTCAAAGTGTTTGGGAGCATCTTCTAATAAAATTTGTTCGCTGGTTTTTGTATGAAGAACAAGTATCAAGGCTCTTTTTTTCTCAAGATTTGAAGATCCAAGTGATCAAAGAGACTCCCTACCTTCCTTTTTCTTTCATCCCCTTTCTTTCCTTTTACCATTTTCAGAGATAAACTTGTAAAAACTCGCAGATCTTAGAACTATAAAAGATCACAGGTCCTTCCCATAAAGAGAAACTCTGCATTGTAATAAGTATAATAAACTAGGATCTAGAAGGTTGTGCTAAGCTTTTTCCCGATCTCCATTTTGGGGATCTATGTGGTGTACTTGCTTAGAGTAGTTGCTTTTATTTTTTGCATAGTTTTAGTTTTTCTTTAGTGATTTTGAAAGAAAAATGAATACTAACCCCACGCTTTCCCGAGTATCTCGAAATGGGGAAAGAGATTCGTGGTAGGAATAATTAGAAGAACATTTTCTTTTCATCTTGTTGTTTCTTTTCTTGTTATCTTCTTCGGGTTTCAATTTATAAAATCAATCTGACCATAGCTTTCTCGAGTATCCCAAAAGTGGAAAAGAGACTCTTCAGTCATCATTTAAACAACTCACTTTTTACATCTCTAATAAAATAAACCAAGGCTCCTTCCCCATATGCTTTGCACCGCTACAGCTTGCCTGATTAGCCAGTTGTACCAAAAAGGGATACGAGTTACTAGATTTGATAGGAAAATCCACAGAAGCCTGCTTCTAGAGAAATTGGGAGGTCGCAAAGGGTGATTACCATAGAGTCAGGGAGCTACTCCAAGCGGGTCATGCCTCACCTTGTTAGACACTTGGTAAAGCCACATTTGCACTCATTTCAAGAGAGCTTGCCTTGTTGGGCCAAACCCAAAATTAACCCACTCCTTAAACTCACTCATTTAATAAAATCTTAAAACTTACCAACGAGACACTGCAATACTTTCACTGAGACTACACCAGCAACCCTTATACATAAGCACTCCATATTCACTGGCACTGGTCTTCCACATTTTTATGGTTAAATCAATTTCTGCATATTGTCATGAATGGTGTTTGAATTATCAATGTTGTTGTTATTATAATTCATTTGTTGTAACTGAGTATCAGGTGACATCACTTGGCTCGAGCTTGCCCCCAAGGTAACACCCAGTGGCTTGAAGATTTTTGCCACATGACCCGAGGTGCGAATTAGGCGGCAAGACCTATCAAATATATAGAGGAAGGAGAGAGTCCTTCCATTGTTCTCATTTATTGTTCATTATCTTGTGTTAGAGATGTGCCTAAGAGGAGCACACTAGTCTTCCTCTCTCTTGTGCATCTTCACTCATCGAAAGGAGGAAGCCAAGGCTAAGAGAATCATCCTTGATTTAGTGAAGGACCATTTCATCTCTCACATTATAGAGAAGAAGACAAGTAAGGACATGTTTGGAGCTTTGATTGAGTCGTTTCAAAAATCTTGTGTTTCTCGACAAATGCTCCTACGAAACCAACTTTCAATCCTTTGTATGAACAAGACATGCACTGTGGTGAGTTGCTTGACCAAGATCACTGAGTTGAGAGATTAATTGATCATCATTGAAACACAGGCAGAAAATCAGGAATTGGTATCCATTTCTTTGAATGGACTCATGCCTTCCTGTATGCCTTTTGTTCATGGTATTAGTACTCACGAGACATTGCAAAGTTTGTAAAGAGCTTTGGATTGATCTTATGCAAAAAGAAATTAAATTGCAGTCTTGTGCGAGGCAACAAGGGGAAGTAATTGTGATTGGTCTCATTCAAAAGATGAAGAATTATATAGCAAGAAAGGTTGCAAGAAGAAGGTATTGATACAAGAACGGACTTGGGCAAGGTGATGTGTTTTCAATGTCACGAGGTGGGCCATTATGCCAAACAATATCCATCAAAGAAGAAAGGGAAGGCCTGGAAACAGATATAGGATGTCGAGAATGCAGGTATTGTGTAGGAATGGATGGGTCATCATCCTAACTTGAGACCACCTTCTCATTGGTTTTTTGTTTGTCCTCTAACACTGCGTCTAGTGTTGGATGGTGTGTGTGCAATTGGATCTTCGAGACATATAAAATATGACAGGTCATTATTTAGTAGATTTCAAGAGCAAGAGGGGGGCATGAGTGTGGATCTTGGTTACTTATCCTGCGAAAGGAGTTGGCTACATTTTCTTCTAGATCCCTTTAGACAATGTTCTTGAGTTGAGTGATTTCTATTTATTCCTGGTTTGAAGAATAATGTTCTTCTAGTTTCTTGTATGAAAGTTGTCTAGTGGAGAGTTGCATTTGAAGGACATCGATGCACCGTCAGTGATTGTAGTCTAGCTAGTCTAAGAAATTTGGCTAGGGGATGAAAGAGGGTGGCCTTTAAAAGTTACTTGTTGATCCAATGGCACTTATAATTTCATCAAGAGGTTGGATGAGCCTTCTAGTTTTGAGGCTTGAGAGCATGTAGGAGTGCCCAGATCTTCAATGAGGGCGCGTATACCTCCTAGAAGATATGCTAATCATATTGCATTGGTTTTTTCCATCTATGAGCCTTCTAGTTGCCTTGAGGAGGAGAGGTGTGATACCTTGCAAGAGGATGACGCTAAGGTTGATTCCATGATTGCAATGGATGGGAGTATTGTAGACTATAGGGACAGGGTTGTTAGATTCTCTCAGACAGGAGTTGACCATGAAGTTACTCATTCTTTAGGATTCTCTCAGAAAGAGGGAGATGATCTAGATAAGGTTGTTTGAGTTATTAGGGGTTTTGAGGTGCGTGAGAGGGATTCTCATGTTCATGAATTGATGATAGCCTTCCATCAATGGTTACCTATACCACGAGCTTGGTATTTCAAGATTGATGAGTTAACCTATGCAAACTTCTAATTTATGACTTTGATAGATGTGATTCACTTTTGTCGGCCTTGTATGGAGATATGATTATCTTTGCAAGACTTTCCAAACAACTCATGATGTGGTGTCTTATTGATTTTGGCTTGTGATAGCAACTTGCGGGGTGTTGGAGTTTGGTACATTACTTAAGATCCAAAGTTATGTTCCTTTAGATTCACAAGCTATTAACATTCTTTAGAGGTTTGAAATATTGTGATAGCATCCTGTGATTAATGAGTTATAGCTCCTTTTTAGGAGACAATAGTTGATTCCAAGACTACGACTGGCACAAATTTGCAAGTGGCGAGTTTGGTGGAATTGAAAAAGGAGTAAACAAGTGTTGGTGAAAACACTTTCTACATAGAGAGGGAGTGTTAACTTTCAGGGTTACTCTGAAAGTGTTTACACCATGCTTGAGGGTACTTCATGAGATTTGGGATACATGGTGTATGACTAGCCCCTAGATGGTTTGTGATGGTTTTGCACATTGGAGATAGCTTAGTCAGTGGTTTCTTGACCTCAATTAGGTGCTTACATGATAATCCTCCTTAGGGCATTGAAAATCTTCAAACAACTTGGTGACATTCCACATGATGGCCACATGGAGGAGGTTGCTTGCTTGGAGAACATTGTGCATTGGGGGAGGGGTGTTTGGCATTCGAGAGAAGGCATTGAGCTTGTTACACCCCATATTATTTGCAGTGCACCCTACTGTATGTGCCAAGCAGGGAGGTCCTTTTGGTTTTGTAAAAGGCCTTAGTCAATCATAGCAGGTCCTCTTGGTCCTCATTTCAAGATGTACTAATCTTGTGGCCCTGTTGACTATCCCTTGATGGGTAGAAACTCCCTATCATGTCGAACATTTATGCCTTGGGTAGGTATTGGTGCATCTTGGGGTGACTCCATTAGGACACGTGATTTGTGGAGCCCCTAGCCACACTTGTGATTTTATGTTTTGTAAAGGTAAATGCGCTTGTAAGGGTTGTCATACCCACTTTAGCACACCTCCTTTACGCCCACTTGGGCCTTATTGTGTTGTATTACCCCTCCTCTTTTTCATCTTGGTCAATAAAGTGAAGACACCCAACTTAAAAGAGCTCTTTGAAGGTCGTACCTAGCAAAAAGGACATTGAGGGAAAAAACACATTGTTGGAGTTAGTTGGGGCATGATGTCCTCCTTTTAGATTCGACACTCCATCTTGGTTGAAGCTTCTTGCTTATTTGTCATTATTTTATGTCTTTGGGCTTGGTCCATGGCCATTTTGTGGGTGAGAAGCCATAAAATTTAATTATATGCCATTTTGTTAGGTCAACTCAAGATTAAAAAGGATGAAGTCACTCACTATAAATAGGGTACTCTCCTCATTTTGTAACAAGAACAAGGGGTCAATTATGATTCTTATCTTTTTTCTCTTGGTATACATGAGCTCTCAAGGATAGTGCACTTCTCTCTTGGCATGTTTCTCTTGATGTGAAGGATGAATTGTGGATTTTCTAGGGTTTTGTTAATCTTTCAAGGTTGATCCAAAGAACGGTTGTTGATAACCCTTAGTAAGGAAAGGATGCTAGGTTTTTTCTCTGCTCTTTTCCTTCATTAATCTAGGGTAAGATTTCTAATCTCTTGTCCAGCTTTGCTTTTAATGCACCCTGGCAAGATCAATTAGGGTTTTATTCTATATCTTGTTAACCTTGTTAGTGGAGACCCTCCTCTTGAAGGAGCTCTCCTTGTGGGCCTTGGTATTCCTATTTTGCCCTAATTAGGTCAAAGATTACTCTAATCTCCTAGGATAGTTAATCTTTGCCCTAATTTATAAATATTGAATTGTCGATTTGAGAAAGGGACATTAAACTTAATATTTTGTTGCCCTAGAAATAAGGCTAAAGTCTAATTCCCTTTTCTTCTTCAAAATCTATAAAATTCTATAGCTAAATTGGAAAAAATACAAAAAAACATTGTATTCCAAAAAACCCTAAAAACCAATTATATAGAAAAACCCCAAAAATCAAATAATAAAAAACCTAGAAAATATTGCATTTGTGAAAAATCTTATCAATCAAAAGTGATTAGCTCCCTTGATTTGGTGGACAATCCTCAAGGGCATCATCTTCTAGTGGCCAGTTTATAGGTTCTAACAATTTGTAAAGTGCTAGTGTATTTACAGATCTGATCTTAACAGGTACAGCCATCCAAAATCAAGTTTGAAGGGACCTACAAGCCTAAGACGAGGCCAACTACCAACCCTAGTCACTTGGGCCTCCATCTAGTGGCTTGAGTTGATGATCTTCTGATTTCTGGGGACTGGTTAGGGCACGAACCAGGTCTGCAGTTTCAATTACAGCCATCATTTGTCCCACTTTTCAAAGTCTACAAGCAGTTTGGAAGCTTCTCCAAGGCGCCAAGTGTCCCAAGACATCATTGGCAGCTCCCTTGCACAATTATTAACACTGTTAGGGTTGTTACTTGCCCTCAATTAGATCTGGTACATCATTTCTAGATTGACTTCAGTCTTCTTTTGGATGCCCTAAACGTATGATTTCTACCCCTCTTTGCTTGGCATACATTCCTAGGTAAGTTGGGCTTATTTTTAGTGGTTTTCAGCTATCTTTCAAGCACGTTTTGTTGGTTGTCCTCTCAGAACAGCAGCAAGCCTTTTGTCATCTGCTCTAATTGTGTGAATTTACTACTCGAACTCCTATCCTCTTAATAGTACCTAGTAAACATCCTTGTACTCCTTGCTTTGACTCAATAAGGCACTCATCTTTCTTTAAAGGTTACTCTTGAAGTATTCATGTAATGTCTGATTGGTTTGCAGATCTACTTCACAAACATTGGGGACTCCCCATTGATCTCTTGGAGTTGGCCTACTCCCCCTTGTGTTTTGGTGACATTGGGCACAATTCCTTTTGTGCTTACCCACATAGCACTGCGATTCAGGATTTTCATCAAGGTGCTAATTTGAGCAGTAACATTTTTTGTCGTCGTTGGCGAGAATAAAGTCCTTGTTCTCGAAAAATCCAAGCCCAGAAAGCACTAACATTTTATGGCACCATTGCCAAGGACAAAGTCCATTCCCTAGGTTATTGAGGTAAGTCCTTGTTCTTGTACTTTGATGAGATTTTGTTGAACTCTAAACTGGCAGGCCTCATCTGGCGACTCTAACTAAAGAAAACAAAGAGGTACTCTACAAGGGCAAACCCACAATGCACTCATCACTGTCCATGAACTTGAACTTGTTTATTTCAGAAGAAGGCATCATCTCCAAGTAAAGGAGGTAAGTAACCGATTATTTTTGAAGAATTATCAGATATCCAACATTTGTTTCCCAAAACTACTGTTATAGTTGAAGTCCAAATGGCTATTCGCTTGTTGGGTGCCCTAAATGGACCTTTTGATTTCACTACTATACAAGGTTATCCACATGATATGCCAAAGGTCAATCACTTGCCTATATTTAATTAAACTAATGTTATTACTGTTGATGCTCATTGGAAAGCTTTTACGCTATATTTACAAAAGAATGTTGTTCATCTTGATGTCATGTTTAGATGTTTTGCCTTAACTTTAGAAGGTGATTCTGAAAAATGGCTTACTAGGTTGCCTAATAATAGCATTAGGACTTGTCAAGGGTTGATGGATACCTTTCTCAATAAATGGTCTAAAAAGAAGGATCCTGGTTTATTATTGAATGCTCGCACTAACATAAAGAGAAACAAGAATGAAACTATTGAAGAGTTTTATAACAGGTTTAATGAGATTGTGCAAAGCATTCCTCAAACGCATAGACCTACTAAAGCGGTGATCTTGATGTATTACATGAACGCATTTCACAGTGAGTTTCTTTTCCATCTCAACCTAAATAAGCCACAAACTTTGGAAGTTGCTAGGCAAAGGGTGAAGGATTTGAATGAAAATCGGAAGGCATTAGGGAAGCTTGACATCTTGCACCATCCAAGAGCTAAAGCTGAGCCCAAAGCAAAGGTCGTTGTCATAACAGCCACTGAACTTACTGAAAATCTGATTAACATCTTGCTCAAAGAAAAAAGATTAAGGGTTGATGTCAGCCAATAGACTACTTCATTGCAGAACAAGATCATTTAGCTAGAAAGAGGTCAGAAACACAGGTTTCCTCTGAAGAATTTCAACAAAAGTCCTTTATCAAGTCCGAGACCTCCTACATCATTAAAACCAACAAATATGGTAAGTAATTTTCCATACTTCTGCCAAGCATGTCAAAGCTTTCATGATCAGAATACATGTTCCTACTACCTAGAATGTACCAAAAGCAAAACAATCACATCAACGAATGTAATCCCGAGGTATGTAACAGTCTATTTGAAAATAGGCAACAATTTAATTTATCTAATGAGAAAATGCAGGAAGTAAAAGAGAAATCCATTGACACTGATAAAGCCACAAAGTAGTTGGGAGAAATGGCATCCCCTTAAGAAATCAAAAAAGATATATGATGATATATTGAAGGGCATTTCTTACCAAAGACAAAAGGGAATTCTTCCTCAGATAAGCCAACAAAGGCCAACAGAGGTTCCTAAGAAAGATACTCCTCCAAAGACCCAGGTAAGTATAGGTAAGTCTTCAATTGGTTTTACTAATGATGGAACTTTAAACTTTGACGTTTCAGGTGCTATTAAAATTTCCATGCCATTCCTCGAGCTAGCAAAGTTTCCTCCCCTGAGGAACCAAACTGCCAAGGTATTTAGATTTGGAGAATTAGAAGAAGCTATGTGCGCTATGGAATAAAAGGAGGACGTACCCATCATCTTCCAAAACATGAATCTCTCAGAAAACATGAATCCAGATAGTTAACCTTTCTTTATCTCATTAATTATTGGTAATTTTGTTTTACATAATTGTATGTTGGATTTCATTGCTTCAACTAACATTATGCTTTTAGCTGTGATGCACAAGTTAACATTGAATATTTCAAGGCCTTATCGAAATATCTGTGCCATGGACTCCCGTGAAGTTAAAGTCTTTAAACTAATCAAGGACATTCAAGTAGGTCTTATTGCACACCCTACTATTGCTTTACTTATTGGCATCAGTATTGATGTACCTGTTGTACTACCATTTGTATGGGTTGTCACTCCTCATTTTTGCCAGAGCATACTGGAGTTTCAATCAGTCCTTTACATTTGAGCACAGAAATTTACATGTATATTTGGAGGTTCAGATCATTCTATGACCAAATTCAATGCTGGAGCATTTTTGTTGAGTAAAGCCTCAAGCAGTTACCCATGTTATTGTTGAGCCACTTTTGTGGGTCCCCTACTATATATTTTCATATCTATGTACCTGTGTTGTCATGCCTTGAGCTACATAGTTATGGATATTGGTTGCCAATATGTTTTATGTGCCTATGATGTTCCTTTTTCAGTTCATTTATGTATCATATGCATGCCTAAAGGATACTATATATACACTATGATTTATATTGACTGACTAGTTATAGGCTCTGTTTTACACTTGTGATCATCTGATGAGTATGATGAGTAGGACAATTGCATAGCATTTCATCTAGTGGTAGTTCTTGTTTTATATAAATTTCTCTATTTGGCAGGGTCTCAAGAGTATTGCAATGATCACAACTTGTCCCCTAGTTCCATATGTTGAACTCATCCATCCTTCATTAATCCACCCTTGTTTATAAAAGTCCCATTGATCCGGATATGACTAAGCAACTCAAGGACCTTCCCCTCTTTGACCTCTTATTTAGGATGGCCTTCATGTTTTCCCTTGGTATCTTGACTCTGATGTGTGTGACAAAGCCTTCTGACCCCGTTGATCTTTTTCTGCTTGTAGACCCTTCTGGATTGAGTGTGAGCTAAGGTTGGACTAGTCAACAGAAGTGTACTCCCGAGGCTTGAAACAAATTTTTCCCATTCTTGAAATTGGTTGGTGGCTGGAAGGGTAGGTACTCCTTGAGTTAAGAGGTTAAGCCTACTTGCTCTAAACAAGCATTACTGTGGCAACTCCGTCGCACCTATGGACGGTGGTTGGCAATGGAGCTAAGGCCATGTCATAACTGGCACCTATAAGGCAATCGAGGGCCAGCATGTCTCAATCATCAGTCAACTAAACGATTGCAAATAAATAAAGTGCTTCAATGAAATATCCAAAGAAAGAAAGAAATGTTTCAAATGAAAGTTCCAAAGTGCTAAATGTGAAAAGTGAAATAAAGGGCGAGGCTTGCTAAAGTCAAAGGGGTACCTTCTAGCATATCACCATTTGTGAGACACCTTACTCCCTAATGTTTGAGAAACTACTTAATGTCACAGAGGCCCATGATATTCCCTCCTCTCCAAGAGTCACTCAAGTCTTCCATTGATCAATACTCCACTTGACTAGCCCTTTGACTCAAAGACCATCCACTTCACCCGAGAGGAAGGCTAATCTATGGAATATTTTGTGATGGCTAGTTAGATATTGACACATAAATAAAACATCAACTATTTACTTTATGTTTTGTTATGTCCTTGTGCTATGATAATAAATTATGAAAAGAGCTAAATGATGATCACTTGTGTAGGATAGGATCTTAAATTTAGTTGTTTGTCAATATTTTTCATAATCAAGTGCCCTTTAATCCTCATTAGGCTTTATATATGGTCCTTATATCAGCTTTCATCATAGTTAAACTTTGACCAAGTTTGACTTTTTCAGCAATTTAATTTGGTCAAACCTGGATTTGACTTGGTCAACAAGACCGGCCAACATCATAAGATCCTCACAGTCATTTATGATCATGTTGCAACCTTTGGAGGCCAATTGGACCCCTCCAAATATCATTTTGAGCTACTATGGATTAATAAGTTATAGATGGATTAATTTTCCTAAGTTTCAACACATTGGCCTAAGTATTTATTTAATTATTTGGAGCATCTTTATTAATCACATTTCAGATTGGTTCTTGGCATGAGTTTGATGCAAAGTATGGTTTTGAGGGTCAAGGAATCCATCTGTGGCATCAAATTTCAGTTTGGACCAAGGGAAGACCAAGATCTAATTAATGGTGGATTAATTAAATGGCAGCATAAGGTTTAATTTTAAAAATGACTATGGTTTTAAATATATAGTAGCAGGACTCCAGAAAGGTAAAGTATTAACATGGGTCATCAAGGATTTGGTCCCTAATGACTTTCATATCATTTCCTAGTCACTTTCATTCATGTACCATGTGTTTTGACATTGGCTCACTAAGAGGGGGCGCATTCCCTCCAAGGGGGGTGCACTTCTTCACCATGGGCTTATGTTTGATCATTGTAACTTGTTGAAACGTGGAAAAGGCCACCAAGGGGGCTCATCCTTTGTTTATCTGTTTGTTACTTGTTTGACTCTCTCTGGGGGCTTTATATCAGTGTTTAAATCAGAGCTTTTTTCCCTAGAGCAAATCCCCTTAGGGTGCCACATTCCATCTTTACTAAGCCTAAGGTGCCTTGTTCCTTTAAAAATCGGTCCTACAACTACTGTGAGAAAGCTAGTTTTACTAGCAAGTATCTGGGAAACTTGGATTGGGGACACCTCCCGTAGTCAGTTTGAATATGCTTTTAGTGGATCTGTGAAACCTAAAGAGAAGGGACCCTTGCTGGCATGACACTTTGGGGCAGGGTCCCGAGGTTCCACTGGTTTGGCAATCGTTATTCTCTGCCGACATAAAAATTGCTCAATTGAGTGACAGCATTGCTAGAAGCATGAGGCATGCTATTATCGAGGCAGTGGGTAGCTTACTTGGGGGGTAGCATACAAATGGATCTATCATATGATACCATCCCAACAATGGAAGGTACCTTTGTATTACTACATAAAGAACCCATGAGAAGATATATATAATGCCCCAATGGTAAGCCCCAAACATATGTAATGTTGTTATTTGATTATTATGGTGGCACTAGGTGCCTGAAGAATGGACTATGGACATTCTTATTATTATTTTATTATTATTTACCTATAATTAAATAATAGCTCAACATGGACAACAAACATGGCTAGGGGGGCCTTGGATTCCACATGCGAGGTGGTTGGGGAGGGTAGGAGTTGTTTCTCTTCCTAATAGTACTATTTGTTTCCTAATTTTATTTGTATTGGACTGTAGAGATCCTATTACACCTAATTGATGCTTTGCATGCACCCATGCAACTATGCACATGCACCCATGCAACCTAGTACTCCAATGAACTAGAGTAATTGTCAATTAGTTAGAGTCAATGAGGGGTGAATTCGAATTACCTCTCTTGGAATTCGAGTTGTCTTCAGTCAGTTAGAGAGATATTGAGTCTAATTCGAGCTATCATCAGCTAAATTGAGTAAGTTTGGATAGATTTCAGTTGTCTCAAGTGCTTGGGATTGGTTTTAGGTAAATTCGAGTCAATAGATGAAATTTGAGTTGTCTCCAATGCATGGGAGTGATTTTGGGGAGGTTTGAGTCAGCCTTAGTAAATTTGAGTTATCCATAGTGATTGGGAGTAGTTTTGCTTGTGGATTCGAGTCAGTCTAAGTGGGTTCTAGTTGCTCTTTGGAGAACTTGAATAGGTCGGTAAGTGGGCTAGAGAAGCTCTCCATGATTTGGAGTTGCTCCTCAGTAGTCTTGGGTCAGTCTCTTAGAGAGAATTCGAATTGGTCTAAAGGAATTCGAATTGTTTTTCATTCATTCATGATTCTTGATTATTCATTGATTCCTTCATTCATTCATGGGAGGGAGTTGTTCATGCCATTATTGCTGAGAGTTGGGTAAGCTTGTGAGCCTGGGAACCCATGTATGCTTTGTTATGTGTGTGAACCGTGTGCTTGGAGCACGAGGATATTATATCATGTTTGAAGTAATCCTGATCAACTGTGGTATAGTGCATCTGTGTCCACCACTTATCTATGTCCTGGACCTGCACATAAATCTTAATGGCGAATGGCGATGTTCTGAAGGACCTAGGAGGTGAAGGGATTACCATTGCACCTGGTAGTGGGGTGGAGGAGTAAGTAGGTGGTGAGGGATTGAGTTGTGGCTTCTCAAATTGGTATTTGAGCTAATCTTAAGTGCACCTAGTGGTCATGCTTTGTGTTGCTGCCTAATTCGCACCACGGGTCACATGGCAAAAATCTTCAAACCACTGGGTGTGACCTTGGAGGCAAGCTCAAGACAAGTGTTGTCACCTAATACTCAGCTCCTCCATCTAGGCCAAGTCCTAGCGAAGCCAAGGGGGGTGGACCCTATGAAAAATAATCTAAAGTTGTTTCTAATTATGAAAGTACGAAGCAACAGATTTTCTAGGAGTTTTGAAATTGAATGAATTTAAATATTGCCCACCAACTACTGCAAGTAAATTACTCTTGGCAACCTTTAGAGAAATAAACACATATCATTCAAGACACATTGCAAAATTAACTTATGCAAAAAAGAACAGAGTATACCAGTGCCAAAATGAAGAAAGTGCTTTGCCAATGTGGGTTGCTAGTGTAGTCTCGGTGAAAGTATTGCAGTGTCTCGGTTGATAAACTTTAGATTATTAGATGAGTGATTATGGGAGTGGGTAAGTTCTTGGTCGATTTTATTAATGTGGTAATTATCTAGATTATTAAAAAGGAGGGGATTCCCGATATACCACAAACGTACAGGGAATATGTCTAGACTCGCTAAGTGTGGTAGAACACGAGGAAATGTGGGCTGAATGGAATCACGGAGGGATGTCCAACACTACACCAACAAGGATGTATAGCCTAACTTATTCAAAATATGAAACTAATTACTAGTCGCTCAGATCCTTTTCTAATACAACCAACTGATTGTTGAAAAGTTACCTAGGAAGTGTTTGTCCACCTAGAGTTGCCTTGGGGTGGACAAGGACACTTAAATGTGACTCCTAGTCATTTTGTGCATTTAATGAAGTGTGATGCACTTTATATTTTTAAAGTGACTTTATTAAAAAGTTAAGTGGGTATTTTCCTAAGTTCACATTTAAAAGTTAAGTGAGTGATTAAATAGAAAAGGGGGTTGCTCAACTTTATTAAATGACATGAGTGCATTAAATATCATTTAATTTTTATTTAATGAAGCATTTAATGTGAACCCCGCATCTAATCTAATCTTGACCGTTAGATTGACAGGAGAAATTACCATGAACAAAAAGGCTAGGGCAAGGCAAAAGTTCATTCATTGTGTTCATCTTCAAGAGAGATTTTTGGAGAGAGGAAGAGAGTGAGGGTTTGAAGAGTTATTCAAAACCAGAGAGAGAAAATAATTTTCAGCACACTTCAAGGAGCAAACTGGGCACAAAAACCGAGGAGAGATTCCAGCAGAGAAGGGCACGATTTCCATAACAGCACCAATTTCAAGAACCGTACAGACGGGGCACGTTTTTTGAGGCACTGGTACAAAAATCAAGGGCACGGATTTCAAGACAATTCTGCACAGTTTTTAAGGACTGTACAGCGTATGGATTTGCACAGATTTCTAGGTACGGCTGTCAGACCGTAATGTACGGTTATGCACAGATTTCGAGGCAAGTTATTATTGCACAGAAATCGAGAAAGTACAAAATTTCATGATGTCCATACAGCACACTTTTCAAGGTGAATGTGGCACAGAAATCGAGAAAAATCAGCAAATAAGAAGGTTCAGAAATCGAGGCAGAATTCTGATAAGTATTGTTGAAAGTATTTCTGATTTTTACTTGAAGAAAAATAAAACCTCTCTCACTCAGAAACAGGTTTTTCCTTAGGGGTTTTATCCTGGGCCATTGGTCAAAAACAAGTGTCTAAATTTTCATGTGTGTAAATGTCTGAAATTTTCTGAGTTTTGCATTTCCAGTTTGAAAAGAAAATTTCTGAATTTGTTTAAAATTGAGAAAAAAATTTCAAATGTGTTTCAGTCTGAATAATTTATGAAAAATTATACTTTGAAAGGGTTGGGCATTAAACAATGCAGAGAAGCCTAAAGGCTTGAAACCGAGTTGGGAAAATTTTCAAAAACTTTCATGGTATCAAAGCTTTGCAAAGATTCAAAATTTTAAACATTCAAAAACTGGGGTTTGAAGGGAAGAAGTCTTGAACAGCTTGCTTGTGAGTACAAGTTGCAGCGATGGTTTTCGGTCTTAGAGTGGAAGATAGACTTGATGGGGCTGCAAATTTTAGCCCTTGGAAGGCTAGAATTAGCTTGATTCTTGAAGAGAATGAACTATGGGATATAGTTCATGGGACAACAGCAAATCCTGTGGTAGTACCTGTTGATGCAACATATAAGGCAACCTTCATGAAGAAGGATGTGAGGGCAAGAAGAGTCATTCTTGAAGCTGTGATGGATCATGCAATCCCTCACATTTCAGCCAAAGATCATACATTTGAGATGTGGACAGGTTTGACAAATCTCTACCAAAGTTCCAATGAAAACAAGAAGATGGTATTGAGAGAAAAGTTGAAGAGTGTTCACATGGGAAAAGGTGAAGGCATGGCATCATATCTTACCAAGATCACACAGGTAAGAGATGAGCTAGCAGCTATAGGAGAGGTGGTGGGCATTCCTGAGATGGTGCGTACAGAACTAAATGGTGTGTCACAGCAATGGACTGTATTTGTTCAGACCATTATTGGGAGGGAGAACATGCCCACATGGGATCGATTGTGGGATGATCTCACACAGGAGGAGATACGGAGAGGTTTATTACAAGGCAGTTCATCACATCAGAGAGATGATGAGGAGAATGTTGCTTTAGCAGCGAAGGGCAAGAAGAAGAAGAAGTTCAAGAAGGGTTCCAAGGAGGGAGCCAAACAACATGAGAGAGAGAAGAAGGACATGAGCAAAGTGAAATGCTTTGCATGTCAGAAGATGGGACACTATGCTGGACAGTGTCCTAACAAGAAGAAGAAGAAGCGGTAGTCTTCCGGTTTTGACCGGTTCCGGTTCAAAGGCCACTTCACCAAATCGCCAAGCAACACCATCCCCTATGTGTGGGCCACCATGACGTGAGGAGAAAGCGAATGTTTGAATCACTTGGTATCCTAAACTATTTCAAACATGATGCAAAACCTTTTGTTTAAGTTTATTTAATTAAGAGTGGGCCACCACATCGATGACGCCAAGCTTCAACAACATTCACATGTGTGATCTATCCCTCACGCTCCATAGTCGTACGGCCCAATATGACATGAGCTTCAAACCTTTGGTAAATTATATGGTAGATACTCTAAATAACATGTGATGCTATCTTTAAATGATGAGTCATACTCATAATACCCACTCGCTAATCACAAGCGTGGACCACACTCTAACTTTGAAACATTCGTGTGGGCAAAGTGTGAGCTTAAACTTTGGTTTAAAATGGTAAGTGAGACATGACTTAAAGGTGACGCTTCTTCCTTAAGAAAAAATCGCCTCTATAGGGCCCACCATGCCAAGTCACTTTTAACCATTAAAATAATCACTTTTTTTACTTTTCACTATTTTGACTTATGTCAAAATGATGCACTTTTAGCATTTAAGAGTCATTTTGATGCTCCGATAGCGAAAAATGACCATAAATGACCTTTTGAACACCCGAAGTGTATGAAAAGTGGGTCCTAAGGTGAAGAGTATGCTTTGATCATTAAGACAAGCATCCTCACGCCGAATTCTGGCTCCGGATCAAGCTTTTATGCCGTTTACAAGTTTTTTTAATTAAACCATTAAAAAATGGCTTAAAAATGGAGAAAAAAAAATTATTTTTCTCGGAATCGGACGAAACTCTAGGGGGACCTAGCACATGTCCATGTGACTCAATACCGAGACACGTGAACTTTAATAACCTCCTAAGGCCTACCCACCAAGACGACCATTCCAGCTTTGGAGGAGCGGTGAAAAACTCGAAAAGTATACATCGCGTATTCAGCGTTGTATAATTGACAAGGGAAAAAACACCTTGGAATGATCGGATTGACGTTTAAGTCTTAAGAAGCCAAGTCCTTTACAATAATTTTCCATGCTAGTACATTTTTACAACTTCCCCAAAGGGGTATGAAAATGCGGTACAAAAAAAGATAAAAAGGTCGTGAAGGCCTGAAGGACCCTCTGAGCTCCGAGTTTGAACAAGTGCTTTGTTCATCTTTGTCGGCTCACTTGAAAGTCTGACTGAGTGCAACTCAGGCGGAACACTTTGTCTTTCAAGAGAGGGGTAAAATCCTTTGAAAGATATCATAGTGGTCGCAATTTGTCTTGCAGGAGAAGGGGAAAATCTTGTGTTGTGTCCCTCAGGTTGTGGGCCTAAGTATTATCCTTAGTGATCGAATTGGAAAGAAAGAGTAACTTAGCGTGACCTACTCAAGTAGTTTTGCTTGACTGTGTCTAAGGCTAGGAGGAATGTAATCCTGTTGATGCTAGTTGCGCCATAAATAAAAGATAAGTATTCTTGACTATTATTTACTATGTTATTGTTGTTGAAGTTTTAGGGTTAGAGGAGTTTTTAACATAAGTAGTACAACTTTAATGCATGAACATATAAACTCAGATTCAGAATAGTATTGCTTAATAAAATTTGAACTGTAATAAAAACAAACATAATTTTCATCTCTTTCAACTTAACGCTCCATTAGTCACTACATTAAAGTTGGTCCTCGAGAATCATCAAATGCCATGTACAGTAACAACATGATAAAATAATGTACAGTAGATATCATCAGTAAAGAATCTTAACCAATATCTAAATCAGCCTTATACTCGGATATTTCAGATTTGATCTTGTCACCGAAGGTACAAGTCAACTAGGCAAACAAATTATGTACCTTGAGAGAGAGCCTAAGAGGGTTAAGGCAAAAGCATACTGACCCAGACTTCTTAGTCAACAAGCACAATCATACCCAGTACAGTCATGTTGACACAGTCATGCTGGAAAAACCACAGTCCACACATAAAGTGAAACTCGCGGTCACGCTAGGGAAGACCCTACAGTCCACACAAGAAAACAGGCTCACGGTCACGCTGGGGAAGAACCCACGTTCCACCAAGAAACAGGCTCACGGTCATGTTGTGGAAGAACCCACAATCCACCAAGAAACAAGCTCACGGTCACACTGTGGAAGAACCCATAGTCCAGCAAGAAACAAGCTCACGGTCACACTGTGGAAGAACCCACAGTCCACCAAGAAACAGGCTCACGGGGTGAACAAACCATAGTCCACACAACACACAATCACGCTGTGAAAGAACCCACAATCCCCACTCAAGGTCACACTGGGAGAACAACCCATAGTCCACAGAGAGGCTACAGCACACAGGTCACGCAGGAGAGAAAGCCACGCGGTCTAGCTAAGGCATCACGCAGAGAGAACACAGCCAAGCAAGAGAGAAAGCCACGTGATCTAACTAGGGCATCACGCAGAGAGAACACAGCCAAGCGAGAGAGAAAGCCACATGGTCTAGCTAGGGCATCACACAGAGAGAACTCACGCGGTCTAGCTAGGGCATCACGTAGAGAGAACACGTTGGGCTCACATTGGAGCTCACACAGTCACGTGGAAGAGGTCAAGTGAGGAGCTGCAGATGTTGGGCAGAGAGTTCTCATGGAGCAGCAGGCAAATCGCGTGGGGCAGCAGCCGAGGTCACGCAGAGGGAGAAAGCACGATCATGCCGGTGCAAGTCGCGTGGAGCAGTGGTAAGAGTAAGATAACACAGTCACGCTAGAGAAAGACCACAGTCATGTTATACGATCATGTTGCTCATAAGCATGTGAGGATGGATCACATGGATCGACTTTATAACCTTAAGATAGGGTATCATAGGTCAAAACATAAAATAACATGGTCCAAGATAAAACCATAAGATAAAAAAAAAGGTCCAAAGGTTTTATTAGTAAAACCATAGAGTGTTTTATAAATAAAACCATAAAGTAGAAATATGACTTAGGATAAAACCCATAAAGTAAGAGTCAAAGGTGCACACACAATAAGAGTGCTAGGACCAAGTAAGATAAAGGACCAAGAGTCAACAAAGGGGGGCACAACAAAACAACCCACAAACCCACAAGATAAGGGTGGACAAACATTTACTTATAGGACCAACAAGACCAAAGACTTTAATCTTTTCTCTCTCAAGGTACATTGTTTTATATATTTTGTCATCACTGTATAAGGGGAAGATCCAAACCGGATGGTACGATCCTTTAGTCCTCAATACTACTCCTAAGGGTTAGGTGCTAGTGACATCATCAAGGGGTGGCCAGTCCCTTGAGAAGCAACCTAGCAGTAACGATTAGGAGAGAGGACATCACACATCATCATCTTTCATTCTCAAAGAAAGGCTCTCAGCCCTAAGCTGAGCTTCAGTCCCAAACTAAATCAAATTCCTAGTAACTGACTAGGTGCCTCCATTCTCCCGGAGAATGGCTCCCAGCACTAAGCTGAGCTTCAGTCCCATACTGAATCAAATTCCTAGTAACTGACAAGGTGCCTCCATTCTCCCAGAGGATGGCTCTCAGCACTAAGCTGAGCTTCAGTCCCAGACAGAATCAAATTCCTGGTAACTAACCAGGTGCCTCCATTCTCCCAGAGAATGGTTCTCAGCACTAAGTTGACCTTCAATCCCAGACTGAAAGTTGATCAACTACTTGCAGGACCTACTTGGACATCATGTCCCTGGTCCCAGACCAGAATATGTCTTTGCCTCTACCTGCAGGATCTACTTGGACATCGTGTCCCTGGTCCCATACCAAAATACCCTAGAGGCACATAGGGGCCCTAGCCGCATGCTAGGAGCTTTGCCATGGCATCAACCTGCTTGGTTCCTGACCAAAAACCCTAGGAGACTATTGGGGGCACTAGGGTACCTTCTAGGGTCTTACTCTACCCTAGTTAACTAACTAGGATACCATCCTCCCTAAGAATGGGTCTCGCAGTTGCACTAACTTTAACACTTGTTACACATGTGCCCATGGAGGCCGAGCTATCTTATTATTTATGTTGCAAATTCAATTTCATGTCCATGTTACATGTCTAATTTATGTTGATACATTAGTAGCTCATGGAGTAGTTTTTGCCGCTGTCGAAGATTATTGTTGCCGCTATCGGAGATTATTTTGCTTATGTATTATGATCATTCGAAGATCTGGATTTTGCGCAAACCATATGGCTGTGTATGGTTGTTCCGGATCAGATCTTCCATGGGGTTAACGGCTGTTATTTAATGCAGAAAAATCTGATATAAAGTAAAGTAATAATTCTCCCTCTTTAGGTAGTGTAGAATGTTGATTTACTTGTTGTTTTAGAAGTTATTCGTTCATGAATTAGGAGAGACTAGTTTTGGGCAAACCATATGTTCATGTATGGTTGTTCCAAATCAGATCTTACATGCATTTAATGGATAATAATTAATGTTATAAAGTTGATGTATTGTAGTATCGAAGTTCGGCTTAAATAAATGTCGTAATTCTGCCTTACTTATATATTACAAGTTGAATTCTATTAGCAATATAGAGATGAAGTTATTATTTGGTTAAATGGGGACGGGCAGCCGCCCATAGATGTGATGATGAAATAAATTTACATGTTAAGAGGATTACTAGATCGGTTGTATTCATGTGTCATCACATTGCATCGCATATACGTTGGGATATAGACCTACATTGGAAGGGTCGTCTTCCTTAATGACTGACTATTTTTAATTATTTGGTTTGTTGGCATGTTGGACTAACCCTAGAGAACATTATTTCGTTGTGCTTAACTTATAATCAGTCCTTCCTTGTTAGAATCCCGGAAGCATTTGGACCCTAATGATGTATTTGGGGTCGGGTATGTTACGATATCATGTGGAATACCCAGAAGATCCAAAAAATGAGATAATTTGCTTTTAAGGCAATATTGAGTCCTACACCACCTTTGCCACCAACATTGCTCCTTGAGAAGATATAGATAAGCCTTGGAAACTGAACTTCGACAAGGCCAAGTCCCGATCAGGTATGGGTGTAGGTATTGTATTAACCTCCCCTTCTACTGATACCTTTTCCTTTTCCTTTCGTTTAGAATTTGAAGGTACTAACAATGTGGTTGAATATGAGGCTCCCTTCCATGGCCTTGAGGTAGCTAAAGATTGTAGAATTAAGCTCTTGAAAATGATTGGGAATTCTAACCTAATTGTGATATAAGTTAAAGAAAAGTTTGCTTGTAAAAATGAAATACTGAGAAGATACAGGGATGCAGTGCAGTTGACCATGGGAGATTTTGATGCATTATCCTTAGAATTGACACCCCGAGCTCAAAATGAATAAGTTGATGCACTAGCAATCTCTGCCTCTACTCTTTATCCTTGTGAAGGCCTTCCAGAAAAGGGGAAAATGGAAGTAGTTTATAGGCCCTTTATGCCTGATCACTTTGGTGATTGGCAGGTTTTTTATGACAACAAGCAAATATACAAGTTTATGAACAATTTGGCAGAATTTTCAAGCTATAAGATTGATTGGAGAGATGGAGGTTCACTAAACGAAGCAAGCAATAATCCCGTCCCTACTAAACAAGTTATGGTGGAAAAAGTATCTGACAGGAATGACAGGTGCAAAGACAAAAAGGAAGGAACGCCCCAGCTAGAAGATTACATAGAAATCAATATTGGGTCTCTCGAGAACCTAGGGCTCATAAAGATTGGTAAAGGGCTTACCTCGAAAGAAAAGAAAAGAATTGGAAAATTTGATACATGAGTTCAAAGATGTTTTTGCTTAGTCTTATGTTGATTTCAAGACTTATTAAAAGGACGTCATTGAACGCTATTAAAAGGACAAAAAGGAAGGAACGCCATTGAAAAAATATGCTCAGCCGCAAAGGCAGAAATTGAGATAAATAAATCCAAAGTTGGCTCCTTTGGTCCAAAAGGAGTTGCAGAAGATGGTTGAGGCCAAGATCGCTCCAATTAGATATTCAAAATGGATTTCAAATCTAGTAGTTACAAGAAAGAAATTGGGTGATATAAGGATTTGCATAGAGTTCGGAAATCTAATTGTCATATCAAAAAAGGATAACTATCCTTTACCCAGCATGGAACACCTTCTGCAAAGAATTACAGGTTCTCAAATGTTGTCCTTTTTGGACGGAATCTCTAGCTTTAGTCAAGTGGGCAGTAAAGGAGGAAGACAGGGCCAAGATAGTGTTTACTGCTCCATGGGGTACTTATGAGTATTTAAGGATACCTTTTGGACTGATGAACGTTGGGGCTACCTTTTAAAGGGCCATGGATTATGTTGTTTGCCCATCTTATCATATATGGTCTTTTTCTTAATATTTGTAATTTGTATATGGTATCCATATTTGTTCTCGCGTCCATTTCAATGCAACTTAGGACTTTTGGAGACTAATGCCCAAAAAGAGACCTACATCTTTTGGCTTTGCAATGTTTGGAAGCCTCTGTTAGATCCCAAAACATTGACTCACCTAGGTTTCCCTCAACCTAAGGTGTCCTTTCTGTGGTAGATCTGAAACTCTCAAGCATCTCCTCTTGTATTGTCTATTTGCTAAATCATCTTGCGACTAGGTCACTACCTTTTGTGGCTAGCTTCTCCCTATCCCCAATAACCTAAAAAGCTTCCCTTTAGGAGATAAACATCCTTGGGTTGTCAAGTTCAAAGAAAAATGGCAGCTGATTAGAGTCGTGGTGCTCTTTCTTATTTTATTTTTTTTAAGAAATAACTTTGTTTCATAAAGCGCAACCTATAAAGAATTTCTCTAGGTACAATAGCTCGCTGATATATTCAAAACTATATATGCAAATTGTTGTCCAAGTGCAAAAGGTTGAATGGTATGTTGCACAGCAACAACAATGCTTGGACAACTGAGTAGGTGCACATTGCACAATGAGCAAGGATTCCCCTACTACCTCTTTAGCCCACCCTAGACAATCCAAAGAATCCGAGAGTCAACATGGAAGGCTATGCCAATAATCTGGCTAAGTTGTTCATGAGTGTAGCGAGAACCGTCACAATCCCCTTCCCCTCAATCTATGCACCAAAATGACAAATCTCCTACAACAGCTCTTGTGATCTTTGAGCACAAATGCCTCCGGAGACCAAACAAGGCAACAATGGATGGGAATCGAATGTTCCTTGCCCGATCTGCTGCTGAGGGACAAGGACCACACCAAAGGATCATAATGACCCCATGTTTGGCATTGGGCTCATTCTAATAGATGCCTAAGTTAAGGACTTTGTTATGGGTGCCTCTTGATATGTAGACCAGTTGGACAAACTCTTATGTTTTTTCTGTTATTTCAACATATGGACTTGTATCTATGCTTTTGTATGCCCTAGTGGCGATCTTGAAATAGTTGAAGACTTTGATAGCGTGCCTTGCCTAGTTTTGAATTTGCTTAGCAGCCCAGTTTTTTTTGTATATGACTTTATTGATTATGTAAATAGTTAAATAAAGCATTCTCCAGTTTTACACCAAAAAAACAACATCACTGGGCCAAAATTCCATTCATATTCATAAAGAAGAGCTTGAGGAGCAATAATTATTTATCAACCGATGCCCAAGTTAAGGACTCTGTTATGGGTGCCTTGTGATATATAGGCCAGTTGGACAAACTCTTATGTTTTTTTCTGTTATTTTGACATATGGACTTGTATCTATGTTTTTGTGAGCCCTACTGGCAATCTTGAAATAGTGGAAGATTTTGATAGCATGCCTTGCCTAGTTTTGATTTTGCTAAGCAGCCCAGTATTTTTTTGTAAATGCGTATATTGATTATGTGAATAGTTAAATAAAGCATTTTACAGTTTTACCCCAAAAAAACAACATCACAAGGCGAAAATTCCATTCATATTCCTAAAGAAGAGCTTGAGGAGCAATAATTATTTATAGCCAGTGCATAAAAAAAGAAGGATAAAAGGAATCAAGATTGGATGCATTTCTCTATTTTCTAAACTTGGAGATGCATTTCCTTAATGATTTCTAGCAAAGTCAGATAATAGAAAGTTTATTATGCAATTGAACTAGTCCTAGGACCAAATCAAATTCCAAGGCACCATATGAACTATCAGCACTGGAGATGCTTAGGTTGAAAATGCAACTACAAGAGTTATTTGACAAAAAGATTACACTAAGAATCTCACTAAAGGGAACATCTATGCTCTTAGGAAAAATAAAGATGCGACCTCTAGAGCTTTGCATCAACTACAGGCAAGCTAACAAAGGAAAGAGTATGACAAAATTTCCTCCTCGAAGCCCTTTTGACGGAATGAAAGTGATATGGATTTTCCAAAAGATTGACTTCAGGTCAATGTAAATGAGAAACAGGATGAAGACATAAACAAGACAACATTTAAGATAAAGTGTGGGCACTGCGAATTTTTAGTGCTACCATTTCATTGGGTAACTTTCGTAGCCACATTTGTGAGCCTAATTAGTAATGTAGTTTAAAACTTCTGGGAGAATAATATCCTAATTTATTGAGTCAAAAAAAGAATATGAAGAGCATTTTAGGCTTCCATGGCAACTCTAAAGTAGAGCAAACTATCTGCATAAATAAATGTGAATTATGCCACAAGGAAAATACATTTCTTGAGGCCTTTTAACTGAGAATAAGGAATATCAATAGACGCAAAAAAATTCCCTGGTTTTAAGATGAGTGGACAAAAAACACGCTCTTAGATAAAAAATCATTCTTCTAGACTTTAAGAATCATTGTTACAGAATGAACACTAAATTGAGATTCACTAAAGCTTAACATCTAAAACCAGATCGTAAATTGCAAATTTGAACCAAGCACTTGAGAAGATGTTGAGGATCGACAAACCTTACAGGTGAAAAAGACTACATACATTTTGATAGAATTTGCATATACTAGTGGTTATTGTGTCATTGAAGAGGAGTCCATGTGAAACCTTGTGTGGGCAATGCTGGAAGAATCCGTTGACACTTGGGATAACTTAGAGGTCAGAAGAAGAGTTAGGCCTGATATATTGAAACAGCGTAGATCCATCTTATCTTTGGATCTATTAAGCACCAAGCACTAAGAGAGACAAAAAAATCTTTGTGCTTTGAAGATTTTCAGTTAATATGGATCTACACTGGTGTGCTTATATACATTAATTAATGTTTCAGAACACAGAGATCACAATTTATACTGTCGGTTCATAGAAAATAGCCCAGAAAGATGCCAAAGAGATTCCCCTGGCTAGTGATTCCTTCTAGCGAAAATTTTCTCAGGTTCCTCTCCAATTAATTATATAATTTGATTTTATAGTGTTATTATATATATTATTAACAGTGTTCCACGTGGACGTGCCTCCCAGGGTTGGGGGCTCGCCCCCAACGCTTCCCATGCCCCGGGGGCTCGGGGGCTCCATGGGAAACGTTTTCCAGCGCCCCCCTTTCTGCGAAACTTGGGGAAACGTAGGTCTAGGAGTTTCCTAGATTGGGGGGCTCCCACACTCCCCCCTCCTGAAAATGGGGGGCTCCGACAGACCTCGAC
>LPNX010430907.1:84064-118387 GCA_001517045.1 Pseudotsuga menziesii | reverse complement strand
GACTTTGTGGAACTAAACCATGCAAGAGGTAAAGATCCAACAGAAGAACTATGATGTTACGAGTACGACTACGGTGCAGAAGCTAGACTATTGGTGTAAAGTTTACTTAGAGCCCAGCTGACCCTTGGGGTCGAATCCAGGTAGAAGATAGAGTATTTGTCATAGAGTTTGCTTAGAACCTAATTGACCCTTGGGTGGCTTCAGGTATGGCTTTGGAGCCCCTTGGTGTGGCTCCTGTTATGAATATGTGGATCTCTCCATTGAGTTATGTGAGGACCCAGTTCAATTTCAGTATTAAACTGGGCCCGCATTTAATACCCAATCATTTGTGCTCGTTTGTGATATGTAACACATCACGTTGTATGATCTTCACTTATCATAATTTGGGTGCCACCCTTTGTGCAAATATTTGTGTTTATAAATGTTGCCTTCTTATCACAATTTGGGTGGCACCCTTTGTGCAAGTATTTGTGTTGTTTAATGTTGCTTCATAATCATGCGATTATTGCGCTATAAATACGTTCTCTTCAAGATTGACTTTTGTGATTATTGCACTAGAATCATGTTCTCTTCGAGATTTTGGGATACCACGCAAAAGCAGTATCTCTTTTGTTCTTCTTCATTTCCATGTTCACAGCCAGGAAACTTTTCTGAGGAAGTGCATGTGCAATGCTCCTTTGGACTGAATTGAGGCAAGATGCCGAAGTGTAAACAAAGTGAGTGTGATGTAACTCCATTTATCAAATGAGAGTGATGTCTGAATTATAAATGGGTGTCCTTCCTTTCTATACGAGTAGAAAAACAATAAATAAAGAAAATTCTATGAAACCATTCCAACAAACGGATAGATTCCTACAAAAAAGTAGTACGCACCCAAACCAATTTCTTCTGATTGTCCTCCAACTACACTTGTTCCACTGTAAATACGGATTCTGCACCTCCAAAGAAACCTCCAATTGCATATTTTTTTAGTAAAATAGGTAATCAAATTCAAATGGCGTCATCCACGGCTGAAGAGTAATTTTTAGGCCTTGATACATAGTAAAGAATTCAATAAAGGAGTAGAAAAAACTTACTTCTATATGATAATGACGAGCAGGGGAAGTTATAGCGACCGAACATTCTGGCTGATGAGGTTTACAGTGACAAAAAAATGCATCGGTCTGCTGAAACGGGGCCGAAACCCCCGCCTTCCGTCCTCTCGGTTGATATGTTGGCTCCACGCCCTTTGAGTGTAAAATGTAACATGTAATGCGAGAGCACTTGTCAAATTACAGATTGTAAAGGGTTTCCATTTTGGTATTTTTGAAGTTTTGATTTTAATTTTAATTTGTTAAATTGTTTTTGAAATTTTGATTTTATTTTTTATTATTAGTATAATAAATTGGTTAACGGTTTTTGTTTTGAAATTTTGATTTTATTTTTTATTAATATATAAAAATGTTTAATGATTTTTCTTAAATGTAATTTTTTTTTGGAATGCTAATATCTAACATAGGATTAGATTTTTATCATTAAACTAAATTTTGGGAAAATTTGTGTATTTGGTATTTGATTGACTTTGCCTCTATTTTGGAGGGGCATTGTTTGACATTTTGGAACTAGTTTATTCATTGATTAATATTGTTACATCATGGTTGTTAATTACTAATTAGAGGGCATTATATGGATGGAACAACGGACAACATACAGTATACATATAAGATACACATATTTTATGGATAAATATAAATAAGGCACACGTGTCACATAGATTAGACTAAGGCAATAAACAATGGGCAAGCTATATCCACTTGGCTATCACTCAATCATTATTAAGTACTTTGTTCACAGACTCCCATCTATGCCATGCATGTCCAAGGCATTTCTTGGGTGCTCCTCCATTAGAAGTCGACATTAAAATGAGTCAAGCTTGTTGGCATAAGATTTTATCAGTGTGATTTGGGGCGACTATAGGATTTGGCGATGGGACACACACTAAGGACTTACCTACAATGCCCTGTTTCTCCTTACACACATTATTATTCACTGCAAAAATATCAAGGCTTTTGTAATTCATTTTCAAGAGATCTACAAAATGTCAGGTGAGAATTGCCATGTTGCAAATATACTTCTTAATAGGTAAGTCATGTCTTCATTCTTATGTAACATATTCTCTAGAAGCAAAGGAGAATACTTTATGCAATTTTGGCAAGAAGAGTTTCATAATTATACATTGGGTTTCTTGGGGATTGGGTCCAAGTAAATTAATATTTTCCATAAGTTTTCAATTTTCTACAATTTAATGTTGGAAACCTAATCCATAGGTTCCAATTGTAAATTGTATATATTTTAGTTATTGGAAAATGAACAGTTGCATACCTTTGGAACTAGAGGGCCAAAGGCCACCTCATTGATGTATAAATAAAGCATTTACGATCAATGGAATCAATCCATCATTGGAGTAAGTTCCTCCAAGCCTGACAATAGTATTAGAGCCTTAGCATTCTAACTCCATGATTACATGTGGCATACCAATCTGTTATGCCTTCTATTGCTCTCAAATTTGTGCATTGTCTAGGTTCCTCTCAACATTTCTCTGTGAATTCACTTGGGTACCCTCCTTCACCTTTACGTGTTAGTAATCCATCTTTGAGTGTCTATGTGCATGTTATTAGGTATTCTATATATGTGGCCTATTAGCTAGCAAACCCTAATTCTTTATATGTTTATGTGCAAGAAAAAAAACCTATCTCTCTACAAATGAGATTCTAAATTCATCATCTTCAGAATTGACATTTTGCAAATGTAATTGCCCAAAGACTGAGATTCTGCTTGGATATCTTCAAGCTCTTCGTTGAGTCAAGCAAATAACTTTTTCCAGTCAAGCAAAGAACCTTTTCAAGCAAAGAACAGTTGTATTTAAATATTGAGTCTCGTGGAAAGCCTGGCAAACACATCTTCCATTTCTTTCATTCCATTTGGATTAAAATTATATTTTTAGTTTCTATGTTAGTTGGAAGCTGTGCAAAATTATATTATTTGTTTTCTTTCCTTTTATGTTAATTACAGGCTGCAACGAATTACAATGTGTTTTCCATCTCCCTTTTAAATGATTTTGTTTCATTTGATGAGTTCTCACATGCTTGGGATCCATTTCATTTTATGAGTTTAAGGTTGAGCAAGTCCACAAAGGCAAAGTGTTTTATGAGAAGCTATGTCTGAAGTGTTCAGGATGATACACAAATATTGCTAAAGAGCTACATGGTGATAGCACTTATCATTGTTTGTGAATCCAACTTATACTTGTTAGATTTTTATCATTTAAGCAATACGATCTTAGGATCTTATCTGAGAGAATAACATGCAAGTAAATAAACACAAGAGACAAGAGACATAAAGAATTTTCCTCGGGGAAATCATAAAGGAGAAAACCCCGCAACTTCCTCAGAGATAGAATGAGCACCAATGGCAGCAGTAAAAACCCAAAGACAAAAAAGATGATCTCCACAGCTGTTCTCTCTCTCTCACTCATGCGCCCCAATGAGTGAGTGTGTGTGTGATAAATAGAGAGGCTCACTCTCTATTTATATTCTTTCGTTCACTTAAAGTCCACTCCAACAAGTCGGCCCCACTTAACAATTACTTACCATGGCCAACATCTCTATGAGAGTCTAATAACCCTAGTGCCCCACAACTGTGGGGACTTTGCCCTCCAATCAACAAGGAGGGTTAACCTTAACTCAATTGTGGGGACTATTGCCCCAACTTACAATGGAGGGTTAACCTTAACTCAATTGTGGGGACTATTGCCCCGACTTACAATGGAGGGTTAACCTCAATGACTTTACATTACTTGTTTACATTATTGAATCTCCCGATCAAAACATCGGGGCATGACATGACTCAATTACATTACAGATACTTCCCAAAATAAACATCGGGGTACAATACATAAGATATACTAGTGAATACATTCTGAAGTTACAAATACATCAACACTCCCTCTTAACTGGGAACGTATTATCTCGACACAATTTATCAGCACAAGTCTTCTTCTCTGTATCATCTGGATCATCATCAAGTCATCTTCATCTTCAAGTCATCTTCATCGTCAAGTCATCTTCATCAAGTCTGGATCATCACTGAATCATCATCGAGTCTGGATCATCACTTGATATGGAGCATCACTGGATCATCATCAAGTCTAGATCATCACTTGATGTAGATCGTCACTGGATCATCGTCAAGTCTGGATCATCATCAAAGTTGGAATATAACTAGATCATCATCAACATCACTGCTTTCATTATCTCAATCAAATGGTGCTATCTCTTCATTCCTCTCATCACAGGAAGTTCTACAGAGCCAGCCCTTTTTCTTGTTGGTTGTAGGCCTAGCCTCTAGGTAGGTCTTCATCTTATTCAACACTTATATCTGACCATGAGAGGAACACATCCAAGAACCATGTCAAAATGGCCCGCCCAGCACTTACATCTTTCATTCTCAAAGAATGGCTCTCAGCTCCAGGCTGAGTGTCAGTCCCAGTCTGAAACAAATTCTTGGTAACTGACCAGGTGCCTCCATTCTCCTAGAGAATGGCCTCTCAGCACTAAGCTAAGCTTCAGTCCTAGACTGAATCAATTTCCTGGTAACTGACCAGGTGCCTCCATTCTCCCAGAGAATGGCTTCTCAGCATTAAGTTGAGCTTCTGTCCCAGACTGAATCAATTTCCTAGTAACTGACCAGGTGCCTCCATTCTCATAGAGAATGGCTTCTCAGCACTAAGCTGAGCTTCAGTCCCAAACTGAATCCATTTCCTGGTAACTGACCAGGTGCCTCCATTCTCCTAGAGAATGGCCTTTAGCACTTATATCTGACCTCATCTAGCCATAAAGGCTCTGCACTTACATCCGACCTCATCATGTCAGAAAGGCACTGCACATACATCCAACCTCATCTTGTCAGAAAGGCTCTACACTTACATCCGACCTCATCTTGTCAGAAAGGCGTTGTACTTACATCTTATGATGTGGGAACACATCCTTTAATCACATCAGAATGGCTCTGCACTTATATCTGATCATGTGGGAACACATCCCTCAATCACATCAGAATAGCTCTACACTGATCATGTGGGAACACATCCCACAATCACATCAGAATATCTCTGCACTGATCATGTGGTAACACAACCCACAATCACATCAAAGCATCTTTGCACTTACATCTGACCATGTGAAGCTAAGCCTTCCACCATGTCAGAAGGGCATAACAATTACATCTGACCATGGAAGGAACCAATCCTCTCAGCATGTCAAAAGGGCTCACGGACTCATCACTTCCCCTTGGAAGGTACCTCGATCTGGAGAACACCAGGCTTCTCCCTGAAGTACTCAAACTTCACTTTGGCCATTTCTAGCATAGAATCACATCAAGGCTGATTATGTCCAAGGATAACCTGTGAGCTTTGCCAGGACTGATTACATTCGAGGACAACCTACAGGACCGATTACGTCTGAGCAACCTACGAGCTTCGCCAGGATTTATGCTCAAATAACCTGTCTCACCGGATATGCTAGAACTCCCTATTTCAAGCGATCTCGATCCGGATCACATACTAGAGCTTCACTGCTCCTCTTTGCATCATACAAAAATGCAAGTCAGATCAACCAAATCAAATAGTAGTTTTCAAAAGAAACATACTACCTCCCAAATAGCAAGTGGCAACATATTTTGCCTCGGCTGTACTCAGTGCCACGTAGGATTGCTTCCTGCTACACCAAGAAGTGCTCTTCCTATCAATGGCACTTCCTGCCCAATCTGAATCCACATAACCCTCCAGGTTAAAGTTCTTATTTGCCTCATACTTGAGCCCATACTCAACTGTACCCTTCAGGTACCTTACTGCATGCTTTGCAACCATTAGGTGAACATGTCTCAATGTGTTCACAACAAAGCAAATATCTGGTCTCATATTCGTCAGGTACATCAAGGAACAAATCATTTGATGATACATCGTGGCATCAACCGACTCTAATGAAGCAACACTCAATAGCTTCAGGTTCGATGCCATAGGTGTGGTCATGGTCTTGTAGTCCATCATCCTGAACCTCTTCAGGATCTCTACTACATACTTCCCTTGTTCCAGGGATATTCTACCACACCTCCATTCATAGAACGTAGTGCATCATCCCCAAGTCCTTCATCTCGAACGTGGTAGCAAGTATCCTTCTTGTAACTTTAATGAGTTCCCCTTTTCTGTCAGGAACAAGTCATCGACATATAACAAGAGCATCATTGGTCTTCCACCTTCAACCTTGAAGCAAAGTTTGGACTCCACTTTACTCTCTGTAAAGCCTAGAGTCATCAGTAAGCTGTCCATCATGTTGTATCATGTCGAACCTCAAGATCTTCTGCAGTCACTCCCTCTGAAGCGAAGCATTAGTCTCCCTCTGTCTTTCGTACTGAAGCATTTTGTACCGGAGTGACAAGTAGCTTCCTCTGCTACTAATATTCTATGTATCCATCTAGGGTCACTAGATACCAAGATCCTCTACCTTGAATCTTTTCAAAAGTTCTTCTCACACCCATCTGTGAGCTTGTCATCCTCTATAGGCTTTCATATTCAACCTTGTAGCAAAGGTTAATATCTTTATCAAGCTCCTCATGTATGTGTTATCCCATGGGTGTCTTCTGAGCTCATACAAGGCCTTCTTTCATTTGCACACATGATTCTTCCTGCCATGTGTCTTAACTTCTAGTGGCTACAAATGTCTCTTCGTAGTCTATACCTTCTTTCCATGAGAAGCCTCGTGCTACGAATCTTGCCTTGTATCCCACTATGTTTCCATCTACTGCATGATGGAACTACAAACTTCCCTTCAGGTCTTGATACTGCATCCTAGACATCATTCTTCCTGAACTGGTCTTTCCTTTATTCTTGGTTACTTCTTCATAGCTGGAAGGTTCTGCATCAATGATGTCGCTACATTCGTCATATTATTCTTCATTCTTGGATTGTTTCTCGGACTGTCATCACTTGTTCTTTGGAACAAGTCTCGCCCTTCTTTTCTTGAAGGTGATTGTACGTGATTTTTCCTACAAGTTAAATGCATTAGTTGTATGGTTAGAAACATTTCATAAGGTATATTCATAATGAAAAATTCGTTTGCATCAAGATATATGATCATGCAACTATTTTAGCCAATACAATATTCATCCATATCTCATGGAAACTTTCTATATGCCTTCCATCTCTACCAGGACAACATTGAGATTGTGCACTAATCCAATATGTCAGCAAAAAGGTTTCATTCTAGATAAGTAGCAATGGAGAGTTGTATAGAACCATGAGCTACTTACCCATCACATGCATATTAGTAGTATACTGTCATTAATGCAAATATTCTATCATGCATAATACATCAACTGAATATAAACAAATGCATAACAAAATAATATAATGAAATGATAATGAAATAATTATCTTTATTTGTTTCATGGGTAGACTCCTTCTTGAGCCTTCCACTTCATCATCTTCTTCATTCATGACATCATCATTTCTTATCCAAATGCTCAAGATGGATAAGAGGCTCTTCAAGAATTTAGTCCTTCATATTCCTCATCGCTTGAGGGATCTTCTTTGAATCATGAGAGTTTGATCTTCAGTTGCTCCCATTTCCTCTTCTCTTATTATGAGTCGAGCTTCTTCTTGTGTGCACTCTTCCCAGAGTTTGCTGAAAGTAATCGCATTCCTCGAATGAATGAATCCCATGTTCCTGGGAGGCCATTAAAGGTGGTTATCATAACTTCTGCATTTTCCACTTTTTCTTTTATTGCTTCAAGTTGTTCTTTGATTAATTGAGAGACCCTTGTAAAGTATGACTGTATGATCTCTGCATTATGGATCTTCACATTCTTCAACTGTTTTCTTAAAGTCATCTTCCAATTTGTGTTATTTCCTTCAAATAGCTTCATCAAGGAATCAAACATCTCTTTCAGTGTCTTTAGGGAAGACACTTGTGGTATAAGGTGATCCTTGATTGAATCAGCAATGATCTTCTTGTCCTTGACCAAGTTCTTCTTGTGTAAGGCTTTTAGCCTCATCTCCCTCTGGAACTGGAACCTCTCCACTTATGTAGGTGTGCAATTCATTTTCTTCAAGAACGAGTGAGATCTAATACTTCAATGTTTGGAGGTTGTCAGTTTTACCAAGCTTGTTGTCAAGCTGGTGTGATTATACATTTTGAAAATAAGAACCTCAAATGTAAATAGCAAAAGATTAGATCTTACCGGTTTTAGGTGTCTGTCTTGGTTACGGAACTGGCTGATCTAGGGTTTGTCAAAGAAACCCTAATTTTCAAAACTTGGAATCTTTCAGATCTTATTGGATAGAAAGATAGACCTCTTCAAGTGATCTTTCCAATGTACTCCTTTTTCTGAAAACAATGGAGGGAAGCTCCCGGAACAGGAAGCCCTAGTTTACCAATTTCTTTTGCAGAAATGCCTGATACTGTTTCTGCAGTATCTCTGAAAGTAATGATCCTCTATGTCTCAAATTTCATACTACGGTATCCTCGTCTGTCCTTGTTCCAACACCATAGGTTTCATCAGAATTGGTTTCACCCATTGGGACTTATGAGAGGTTTCCCAAGGTGACATGTTTCAGTACAGTTCAACATAGCGAAGTTGTACGTACTTCCATGTGTCACTGTTTCATCTTCAAGGTCTAAAACTTTTACCATAGAAAGTATAGTTTGTGCCCTTTCTAGAACATCTTGAGAAATTTCATTTGGACATTCGTAGCCTGAGATATAGCAATTCTCCCCAGGTGTCCTGTTTGGGGAGGAATCCTGGGGGAGGCTGGAACCCTAACATGGAGGAATCATATCTCCTAGAATATAATGAATCTGAAGCCGAAACTTGGATGCAATGTACATCAGGAATTTATCTTCGACCTGTGAAAGTTTCAACACCTGATCCTTCTCCAATATTGAGATATAGCGAATCTACCAAAACTATCAGTTTCGGTATTTTAGGGTTTTTCAGGTTGGGGTCAAACTAGGGTTTGACTTTCCCAGAGTTTCACCCAACCAAAAATATCGACCCAAGTCTCTAAACTTCGATTTTTATGAGGAAGGTAATCCTATGTCGGGCTCACTCAAAAATTCCTCTTCTGAGAAAAGCCGTAATTTCTCGCCGCAAAAACTGAAAATGCCCGGAATCAAATTCCGTTTCGATAGAAAGATGCGCCCTTCAATTGAGAGTTAGCCTAGCATCCTTTTGCTGAAGGATTGTGGAGAGAGAACCAAAAAGTAAGAATCCCTAGATTCTACAGCTGCACAATGTCTTCTTCTCACGTTAGCTTTGATACCATGTTATATTTTTATCATTTAAGCAATATGATCTTAGGATCTTATCTGAGAGAATAACATGCACAACAATAAACAAAAGAGACAAGAGACACAAAGAATTTTCCTCGAGGAAACCATAAAGGAGAAAACCTCGCAACTTCCTCAAAGATAGAATGAGCACCAATGGTAACAGTAAAAACCTAAAGACAGAAAAGATGATCTCCACAACTGTTCTCTCTCTCACACTTGAGAGAGCTTCTCCTCTCTCACTCATGCGCCCCAATGAGTGAGTGTGTGTGTGAAAAATAGAGAGGCTCACTCTCTATTTATATTCTTTCGTTCACTTAAAGTCCACTCCAACAAGTCGTCCCCACTTAACAATTACTTACCGGGGCCGACATCTCTATGAGAGTCTAAGGTTTGCTAGGAAATAGTGCATAAGGATCTACTAAAAATGGTTCTAAAATATCAACAATGTGGGAAAATAGGAGGAAGCACTAATTCAACGTTTTTGGCCCTTATCCCCAAAGAAAAAGTTGCAGTATCATTTGACAGATTTCGGCCTATTTCATTATGTAACATTGGCTACAAGATAATCACCAAGATCATGGCCAATAGATTAAAATACATACTACCTCGAATCATTCCAGAAAACCAAGGAGGATCCATTAAAGGTAGGAGAGTTTGGGATAATATCATCTTGGTCCAAGAGGCAATCCATTCTAGCCTAAAGAACTAGGATAAAGGTATGGTGGTGAAAATCGATTTAGCAAATGAATTCGACAGAGTTTGTCACTTCTTTCTCTTTCAAGTGATGCTAAGGTATGGATTTGATCCAAGCTTCATACACTGGGTCAAAGCTTGTATAAGCAATCCTTATATTGCCACCCTCGTAAATGGAAGAGCTGCAACCTTCTTTCAAGCCTCCCGAGGCCTTAGGAAAGGTTGACCTCTCTCACCACTGCTTTATGCAATCCAAGCCTCGCTGCTGAGCCTACAACTCGAGCAAGCCAGGAACAATCAAGAGTTAATTGGCATCAGAATGGCCCGAGGGACTAAAGACATTAACCATGGACAGTTCGTAGATGATACTATTTTGTTAGGAGGCGCCAGTCAAAATATAACGAGGAGAGTCAAGGTTGAATTGGATTCCTATTGCCAAGCTAAATCTAAGAAAAAGAAAGATCTACAGCTGGAATATAAATCCTAGGGAGATGTATGGAATATCTTACATTTTAGGAATGGGGGGAGGAACAACTTGGGATTCCTTTAGATATCTGGGGATCCCTATTTTAAATGGCAAACCGAAGAACCTCTAACTGGAGCCCTTTGATTGATAAATTCAATAAAAGAATCCAAGCCTAGGGAGCAGTTTGGATCAATTCAGCAGGGAAAATGGTATTGGTAAAGGCAGTTCTGAATAGCTTTCCATTATACCAATGTGCAATACTATTGTCTCCTATCAGAATTCTCACCTCCATTGAAAGTTTGTCGAGGACCTTCCTTTGGCAAGGAGGGAAAAATAAGGGAGGAAAGAAATTTGCACTTGTTAGCTAGAAGAAAATCAAACTGCCTCGTATGGAAGGAGGCCTTCATATCAGAGATTTAAGATTCCAGAACTTAGCGATGGGAGTAAAACTACTCTAGAATTTGTTGCAAGCAAAGCCTTCCTGGAGCAGCTGGGTGCTCATACATAAATACTTCCTAGGCACAAGGCTAAGGTGTTTGGATTATGATCCTATGAGAAAGCAAGGATCCCACATCTTCCCTCTCTACATGAAAGCCTTGCCTAGTTTCAAAGAAAAACTCTTCTAGATACCAGGAAATGGAAAGCAAGTTAATAAATGGCAGGACTCCATCCTGGGGAAGCCGCCCATATCAAATCTACCTGGCATCAAAAGATGGTTAGAAAGTCAAAATAAAACCACGATATGGGACATCTCAAGTTGGGATCCCGTCCCACCCCACCATTGGATCTGTTGGTCTCTTTCGGATTGTCTTGTGGAGATCGATAGTGAAAATAAACTATTCCTTAAACACCTTGTCGGAGCAATGCCTCTAGCCATCAGAGCAAAATACAAACGTGGTTGGGGGAGAAGAATGGGAGAATACACATCAACGCAATGATATGATATGTTTGTTGCATGTCCAAACGTGCCCAATAACCCTGCGATCTGGAAAATGGTATGGCAGGTGAAGAGTCTACCAAAAATTGACACGTTCAAATGGACGTTGGCGCATGGGAGTATTTTGACAGGTAATAATATTGAAAAAAAGAGGCTTTGCTGGCCCGTTTTGCTGCTCGTTGTGCAAAAAGAGCAAAGAAATGAGTCAGCTTTTGTTAATAAATTGCTCCTTTGCCAATAAGGTTCAGGAACTACCGATCCACCATTGGTTTGGAAATATGGAGCTACCAAGCAGCATTCAACAGTGCTTCATCAGCTGGGACCAAGCGTATCAAGGAAACTTGGACATTAAAGCAGGTTTTAAAAATGGCTAGAGGACGCTGCCAAAAGTAATGTTTTGGAATATTTGGATTGAAAGAAACCAAAGAGTCTTCAAAGACAAGGCCTAGACACTAGAATAGATTGCTGCCAAAATGCAAGCACTCATGGGAGAAATAATGAACATGTCGTTGTTATTTAAGAACAAGACCAAGCTTTCGCTAGATGAAGTAAATTGGTTGCAATCCTTAAAGATTAGTGAATTAGACACAATCATGGTTAAGAGATTTCTAGAAGTTTGGGAAATAAGAATGGACCAATCTCAGTTTGAAATCTGGATGAAAGAGAGGAAAACATTTAAAATCTTATTTGACGGAGCCTCGAAAGGGAATCTAGGAGCGACGTGAGGAGGAGGGGTCATCATTTGTCCCAAGGGGAACATTGAAACTGGATACTACTGGAATATAGGCAATGACACTAATAACATGATTGAAGCTTATGGACTATTGCAAGGACTTAAGCAATTGGAAGCCATGGGGGTTGAAGAAGCCATTGTTCTTGGAGTTTCTCGAATAATTATTTAGGTTATGAATGGTTCAAATCATCGTCAAAATCTAAGGCTATCCATACTGATCAAAATAATTCTCTCTCTTTCAAGAGCATTCCAGCAACTAAAGTTTTTCCATATCCTCCATGAGATGAATGGGAAAGCGGATCTAGCAACAAATGAGGCAATTGGATTATGTACTAATGAGCTCTACGTCAATCTTCATCCCTATTCAGCTATTCCTCCGTAAGAGGTGATGTTCTTATAGACTACTTTGGTACTCTTACAAGTCATAAGTTTGTAGCCCTTTCAGTGGTTCCTCCAGTTTTTTTATAATATAAACCAACCTGTTTTTGTCTAAAAAAACATTGTTTGTTAAGAAAATTAGAAGGTTTGTTGTATATCTTGTAGTATATGTAGATGATGTATTTATGACAGGGAACAATGAAAGCCACACTACATCCATAGAGAAAGAATTGAAGAAAGGATTTGGGACATATTCACCACTACCAGGGAATTGAAGTGACTCAGAATCCAAAGTACATATCTATCTCCCAGATGAAGTACACTGGAGAATTGTTGAACATGTTTGTCATGAAAGAGTGTAACAGAGCTCGAAGCTCACATCAAAAGAAGGAAATGAATTTGAGTATCAAATCAAGTACATATGGTTTGTGGGAGTCTTATCTACCTTATCACCACTAGACCAAATATTTAATTTGTTGTTGGGATCCTTTCCAAGTTCATACAAAAACCCTATGCAGGGCATTGGTTTGCTACAAAAAGAATTCTAAAATACTTAAATGGGACTCGAGACTTTGGAATCAGATATTATAAGGTGGATGACTTTAAACTAATTATATATTTTTATTTAGACCTTGATGGTGACAAAGAGAATAGAGTGTCTACTTCATGCTACCTCGTGAGTATTGGATCAACAGTTATCTCTTGGAGATCACACAAACAATCTATTAGAGCAGATTCCACAACCGAGGAATAATATGTGGTTGTTTCATAAGCAAGAAAGGAGATTGTGTGGCTCAAGAAAATACTTGAATATTTGTAGGAGAAACAGGTGAATTCTACTCATCTACTGATTTACAAAACTTTTGCAATCAAGTTGGCTAAGAATCCTAGTTTCCATGATCAAACTAAGGACACTAATACAAAGTACCATTTGATTCAATGTCATGTAGAGGAAAAGACAATTCATATGAGACATTGTTCAATGAATGAGCAAATTGCATACGTCTTCACCAAAGCACTTGGAAGAGAGAAGCTTGAAAAGTATAGAAAGATGCTTGGACTCATGAACACCCCTTTATACTAAGGGGGGTTGTTGTAAACCTAATCCGTAGGTTGTAATCGTAAATTGAAAAGATTTTTATTTACTAGAAAATGAACAACCACATATATTTGGAGCTAGAATGCCAAAGGTCACCTCAATGATGTATAAACAACGCATTCATGATCAATGGAATCAATCCATCCTTGGAGTTATTCCTCCAAGCCTGGCAATAATTTGTTCTAGAACATGATATTTCATCATTTAGAAGTTATTGTTTTCATGGCTATACAAGAATTGTTCATGTCTTCCTAAATTCATTATTGCAAGTACTGATCATACACTATCTGAAAGGCATTCCCATGGACTGAAATTGGGTACTCTCCATATTCTTAGATAACCTAAATCCCATTTCGTCATTCTTGAAAATGTTAATGTAAACTTTGCTCATTGAAAGATATTCTTGCAAGAGGAAGGAAGAGGGGATGATTCAACCAAATACTAACTTCATAGCCGAGGATCCTACATGATGTCATATCCTCCACACAACCAACAATAATGGTGCAAATTTTTAGGCATCAAGAATTAGGGGTGGCACAAGACTCTAAAAATGGAGCTGCAAGTTGTTTCTAGTTTTTATACAGGAACACTTTTGCATCCAGAAAAAGACCAAACCCCATTTGTTTAAAATATAATTTTAATTAAAGAGACATTGATTATATGGATAGATATATTCAAAAACTAAAGTTGTTGCGTATTTATTTTGGTGGATATACATGCTAAGAGGAAATTTAACATGATTCAACCCACGAATTCTCTTGCAAGGTGCAACAGATATGATAGGAAATTGGTTAGTTTTGATATAGTAATACATGGGAAGCACTTCAAACTAGAGATGCGATGACATTTACAATTTTGAAATTCTTCATGATCCTTTTCAAGGTTTGTTAAACAAATGTTATGTATGTATGAACATTAACAAAATATTGATCATTGATATTGTAGAAACTAAAAAAATACTACTTAAAGTAATTGTGAGCATTTGTTGTCAACTACTCATCTTTAAATTATACTCTTTGTTAACATGGGAGAAACTACATTATTGTGTAGACAAAAATCCAAAACAATGGAGAATTATAATGAGTGCAATATCTCAAACAACTATGTAGGTCCTAGGTTTACAAAGTTGATTTTAACTTTATGTTAATGTAAATTTTGTGTAACAAACATTTTAACGTTGACTGAATATAATCTAAATATGTCTTTATTTTTAATTACATTGTAAGGTGTTCCCTTTATTTTTCCAAGGAACAGCCCCACAAAAGACTCTCTAAGTACTTCCCCATTATTCATGGACGGTAAACAAGGTAAGTCACCAACCTTGAATATGAAGCCTAACCCCGAGGGGATCAATAGCGTCGAACATGTGACCTCCCAAAATTTGGGAGAGGGGAGAGGGAGATCTCATGTTTGGATAATGACCGCTTGAGCTAACCCTCGAGGCTATAAATTGTTTCCCCTTATGGAAGGTATGTATGATTTTGACTAGTTAATTCATGGTAGGTGTCCAAATCCATTTGACGATCATTGTTTTGTCATGATTGTGACACACTCCCTTTGAAGAAAACGTGATTGATTCGCCACTCACAACCATCCATATATGTTTATGTTGCGAGATAATCAGTGCACTGTTGCTTGTCCAAAATCCACCCTCTCGATGATGGGTTATATGTTTGCCACATAATCAAAGATCGTGAATGCCACCTCCATGCATAGTTGTTTTCATGTAGCTTTCATTGTTCCACCCAACAACCATACCTATAAACTATTCGTTGATTTATGTATTTCAAAACTCCCAAAGTCTTGACGAAAGTCTTCACTGCAACCAGGTCGATGACAAACTAGTATTGAATTGAAAGATAGCATAAGAGCTCGTAAGCAAGGCCAATTTTGTTGGGGAAACTCACAATGATCTTACATGATTCCTCTATACTATAACTTTGTCATTTCGAACTCTTTTATGGACTTTGTCATAAGCATGTAATGTGCTTTATAAATCAAACAATTTCAACTTCACAGTCAATCCCTCTAAGATATTTACTATTGCAATTTGGTATTGGGTTTTATTTTATGGCCTTCCAATGTCCATTCCTTTTGTCAGCATGGTTCCACATAGAGAGCCATAGAGGCATAAATGAGGAAATATAATGATATTTATGAGTTCTTGAAGTTGTAAAGGTACTCTAATGGGATGCTTAGTCATCTATCAAAGGATAGTGCCTCTCCAACTAAATGAACAACCCTACCAATTTTTTTAAGCAAGACCATATTGCACAATGAGACTTTTTTTCTTCGCCATCTATCCATGGTACCCCAGTGTTGTTACTACATTTAAGGCTTTGTGTGATGTGTGGTTATTATATCTATAACGGTGGCAATATGTAGTGTTAAAAGAAAACTAAGATATTAAGATGAATATAACATGCTTGTCTCTTGACTCCTTGTGGGCCATAAATAAACTATCACATAATGCCTCCACTATGATATAATAATGCTATCATGTTTGCCAATGTGGGTATAATGCTACTAAATGGTGACCCCATTATCATAAAATGTGACAATCATGTTTGTTAACATGATATAATGACTATGAATAATGTGACGAGATTTCAAGCAAAACAATTTCGCTTACATAAGTATCAATGGATTTAATTTTATTATGCACTTATTATTATTCATTTGTAAACTTCCTTGTGTAGTGGATATTTGATGGTTGATGTGTTTCACTAACATTCTTTGCATCAAGATCAATTGTTATGAACCAAAGACTTAAGATAGCATCATAAATCACAATACACACCATGTACAACAAATGTAAAAGTCAAGCACAACTCCAAAATTGAAAAGATACGAGTTACACAATAACTCCTTAAACAATATGAGAACCTCCTCCAAATACCCCAATACATTCATAAATCCAATTCACATGTCCCCTCAATATCGACTACATGTCTTCTATATATACTTATTCACTCATTGCACACGTGGGCCTTTCATCAGACCAACCCTATTACATTTACATTTAACCTTGTATATTACCCCTAGGGATCATATCATATACAATTAACTCCATATATGCCCCACTTGAGTCACAACATGAACGCTGCGAAGAATCATACCACACTCACTCCACTTTTTTTACCCCTATACCGCACTAAGCTTGCATTCATGTTTTTGGAATTCATTGTATCAAGCCCATATCCCATGATTCCTTATTGGTCAATATTGTGATATCTTTATCCACTTAGCATGGTTTTTTTGAATTTGGATTGAATGTGCGAGGACACTCATTGGCAAAGCAAAGGGTACAATGAAAACATGTGACGTATTGTTGTCCACTTTTAAGAATATTAATTGCTTTATATAATGGAAAACACGATAATGGATATAATGCAATACTTATTATTCAATATAATTGATTATTTAATCATCTGAATGCCAGTGTACACAAGTTAGCATAAATAATTTTAAAAAAGTATAATTTATCTATATAATATATAAATAAATATATCCTTGTGATGTCGTTAGTTCAAACCTCAACTAGCTTTGTGCGCCATGTGTAGGGCAGTGTGGGTATGCATGGAGGTTATAATGGCAGTGGACCAGAATCAATCTTGTGTCCCTAGTTACCGATTTTGTTAGATCACAAAAAATTTATATCAATAAATATAATAAAAGTTTGGTTGGAGGTATTTTTGTTTGGAATGAGAATTAGTGTAACGAGTTAAACTTAAAAAAAAGACTTTGTAAAAACTCATATATTGACCGTGACATTGTAGATAGCCTACATTCTTTGACAAAGACTTTGATCTAACTTGAAAGTGTCAAGTCGACATGTCACGTGACCACATAAAAGCAATTAATAAATGTGGTTATTTAGAAGAAAAACATGAGTCCTTATTATTACGCCATAAGGTGTTTCCCTCATAAAAGTATTTGTCTTTATAATGTGATAGTTAGAACAATCACAACCCTTCTAATGTGTTAGAAAACAATAGATGCGAGCATGCCCATCCATTCGACATCCTTGACAAGTGATATTATTTGTCTTTATAATGTGATAGTTAGAACAATCACAACCCTTCTAATGTGTTAGAAAACAATAGATGTGAGCATGCCCATCCATTCGACATCCTTGACAAGTGATATTTCAATTTCCTTGTTCACTATAATTCTTCATTGTGGTCTTTTACTGCCATCTGCAACACTTGCCTAGCTTGTCATATATGTGATTCCATGCTCCAAAATCTCAATGGTGGCTCTCAAACTGGTAGTGATTTCTCCCACCACCACCACATCATAGGTGTGATTAGTGATTATGTAAGACCCACTAGCTACTACATAGAATGGTCACAAACAAAAATGTTGAGTCATTTGTCCAACCTACGATTCTCATATGGAAAACCTAAATATTTTGGAAAATCGTATAAACTAGCAAAGTGCTTAAAGAGGCTAATTTATAGAGAAACTGGATTGTGGTATGACCGATTCATATTAGATATGGAAGGGGAACAAAGGTTCTAGGAAACCCTTCGCCACATCATTTTCATGTTCAAACTCGAGACCACTAAAACCCTCAAAACTTTAAAAGAATAATTGTTTAGTGTTATGGGAAACAAAGAAAAATGGAGTGATTCGTGCTTTTGGGATTATGATTCATTTGTAATTTGAAAAACATAATATTATTAACATAGTTTCTAACTAGTATATGAATTGGATTCATATTGATTTTATTTGTAGTCCGGGACTTCAATTAGAGGGTCAATGGTAAATTAAACACCAGAGCATTCACTAGCCATGCTCCCATCATCCCATGCATTACTTAGCAAAAAAAATTGGACACCATTCAACCAATTTTTTTTTTTTGGGGGGGAGGGGAATCATGAAATTATGCTTGAGATTGAAATTTTCACCAAAACGTGTTGTGATTATCCATGCAGCTAGGTATGTTTCGTGATGTATGTTTTTTTTCTTTTGTAGTGGTTTGAATCACTCATGGTTATTTTAGGCAAGACTAGGGTGATTCTAGTCAAATAGAATAGGTAGTTTGACTAGCTGGGATTCCAACTATGTGGCTTGTGTCTAGTTCATTGCTCTCTTGTAGGCCAAGTTTGGGAAGCTCTTTTGCTTAAGGTTGCCACTTTTGAGCTTTGTTAATTAAGTTTAGTTTTTTCTATTAAAGATGAAATGTTAATGGTTTATTAATATTTGTAATAAATATTTTGGTTGTATAAGAAATTTTCATTTGCTATTATAGTAATGTGACTTTGTATTGGACTTGCAATTGTCGTTGGTTATGAATTGTTTTCAAATTTAGTATTTACATGCCATTTACATAAAATAACAATTTCAAATTTTGTTTTTAGATATGTTGGTTATTTAAGAAAGGTTGTTGAATCACCACATATGAGTCATGAAGTGTCATTATTTTTCTTCAATAACATTGTTCTATGATTTCAATTGTTTCAAAAGGTACAAAATCTATCTACAAGTCAAGTATATTGTTGAAGCAACGACTATTTAGAAGATTGATGAAGCAACACTTTTCTAGAATAGAAGCACCATTAGAGTTTAATGTTATTTTCCATTATTTTCATCATAGGGATTGACAATTTCATTTTATATTTAACGTGGGTTTGTTAGGTGTTGTCTTGGGTGGGTCTGTTAGCTATCTTCCCTAGACCTAATTTACATTTTATTCCTTGTTGATTTTCTTATTTTCCTAAAGTTTGGACTGCTTTGATTTCATTTCAAAATATCTTGTGCATTTACAAATATTTTAGTTTAAAAAAATTAAACTCCTATAGATTAATAAAGGCCTTTTCATATCATGAAATGCAAAGTTAGGATTTATTGCCTGTATTTAAAACAAGCTGGCAGTGCATCTCATCATTCGTATGCATGCGGGCTGCCAGCGTGCCAAGGTTAAGATTATGTACACGGTTATCAAAACACAATGAAGTTGTTCAAAGCATTGGGAGGTTTAATAGCAACAACTTGCCTTCTAGGAGTTCCTTTGGGGCACAATTCAACTTTTCTTCAAGGCGCTACATTTGCTCCTTCTCGCATCCGAGAAGCTATTTGGTGTGGTAGTACAAACTCTGCTACTGAGAAAGGGAAAGAATTGAAAGCCCCTAGAGTATTGTCAGATGATGGAGATGTTCCAATTTAAGAAATACAGGATTGTGGAATTGAAGATGAGATATTAATGAAAACAATCAGTGACTCTGTAAAAAATTGTGATGCAGGAGCCTCTACTTTGTCCATTGGTTTGAGGTGGTGATCATTCAATATCCTACCTAGTTGTGTTGGTTGTTACAGAGCACCTTGTAGGGCATGTGGATATTCTTCATTTAGATTCTCATCTTGGTACTCATCATTCTTTTGAAGGAAACAAGAATTCACATGCTTCTTCATTTGCACGAATTATGGAGGGTGATCATGCAAGGCGACTTTTGCAGGTGGGAAATAGCAAGCTCTGAAATTTTGTGGCCGATGGAGGAGGAGATACTAATGGCATGACGGAGAAGTGGCTCACAAAACACAACAAGAAAGCTCTGTATGAAGCACTTGAAAAGATTAAAGCATAATTAATGCTCCTTGGTTTCATATCGTTGTTGCTTAAAGTAGGGCAGACACATGTTGCCAAGATTTGCATATCAGAAAGTGTGGCTAACACCATGCTTCCATGTAAGCTTCAGAAAACTGAAATTGAAGACTCGTCGGAAAACCATCGAAAGCTTGTGCCAGGAGCCTTGTTTTCCGGTTAGGAGGGACCATATAGGCGAATTTTGGTTGCTGCTAGCACTAGTTCTTGTTCTGAAGGAAAGGTCCCGATAATCTCTAAAAACGCTTTGCATTAGCTGCATATATTCATATTTGTATTGGCGATTTTTCAAGTTTTGTACAGTGTTCTAACCATGGGACTAGGAAGAGCTAAAATGCACATTTGGAAAGCATGGGAACAAGAGGTCGAAACTTTGGATTACTGACTTTCCAATGATCCTTTAAGATTCAGGTTTACATATGAAACTTCTTTTGTGAGGCGCCACCAGCATTTTTTGGAATAGAATACCAATCTTCATCTGGATTGAATCCTTTTTCTGAAATTCTTTATGTGGAGTGACTAAAGTTGATTATCTCACATTGTGCCATGGCTTCATCTCTTCCCACTTAGCTCTAGGCAGCGAATTTAATTTTCATAAATATATTGAGAGATCAGTGGAGGATGACTTCAAGACAGTTGTTGGGATCAGTTTTCCATTGTGGGTTTTTGCTGTGATATTTTTTCTTCTCAACGTGCACGGTTGGCAGGCGTACTTCTAGTTAAGTTTTACTCCTTTGATTATAATTCTATCGATTGGAACAAAACTGCAAGTTATCATAACAAATATGGCACCAGAAATCCAATCCAGACATGTTGTAGTTCAAGGAACTCCATTGGTCCAGCCTAGCGATAAACATTTTTGGCTTGGTCGCCCTCAATTGATTATGTTTGCGATACATTTTACTTTGTTCCATAATGCTTTCGAAGTTGTGTTTCACTGTTTCATATGATGGGGTTGAAATATGAAGAAGGCTATTATTCGATGAGCAGACATCCAATGCAGTGAAAGAGATGGTTTCTGATGCACTAACAGAAGTGAAAACTTATGTTTTTGAAAAAGAAGGTAAGTCTTCTGGTGAAGTTAGATTGGATAGAGATATTAATTAGATTGGACAAAGATATTAAATTTAATAGTACAAATGATCAATTGATAAAATGATCACAGAGGCCAAATGAGGGTAAAATATTTCAATTTTACATTGTTAAAGAATATGGAGGAGGATCTGGTTGAGGTATCTAGAAGACTTTGAAAATATTTATAGTTTAATGTAGATTTGACACTTGTCAAACTTAGTTAGACTAGATAATTTTTCCAGTTATATACGTTTCTATTTTCGGAAGTCAAAACCTAAAAAGGTGGATCTGCATAAACAAACTTTTGATCTCACATTTTCCTATATATATTGTAATAATATTTTGGTAAACAAGGGGAGACACATGAGGGTCGAATATACTCGGAGCTTCAAGAGTTTTGCAATAGTTTATATGTGTAAGAACTTCTTTGCTTTATGAATGACTTATTATCAATTTGGAGCTAGGTTTTAAACTTTATATTGTGTGGATATTCTGTGGTTCTGTTTGAACCCTTGTTTACATTTTTGTTTAGATGTTTTCTATATAGATGCATGTGTTGGAAAGTGGATATTGATGCTTATATGATGTTTAAAATTTTATTTTAAGCCCCTGTACTTTTACATATAATGCAGTGAATGAACTGTTTGTTTATTCTTTGTGTTGATATGCTTTGAAACCTGTCTCATGGAATGAAAAGTTGTATTGTCATTCCTTTTGCAAAATCTTGTCCTTATGCATGTATTGTCTGATGTTTTCATATTTTTGTGTCTCTGTACCTTGTCTTTACATTCTTGAATTTTATATTGTTATCCATAAAACCACAAAAACAATCTTTGATTTCTTAGGTGCTAAACACTATTACCCTATAGTCTAGTTAGCAGAATTTAGGACAAATATATTTTGGCGACCACACTGGGAAGGAAGCATACAAGTTCTTCCTTGGTTCAACAACGATTAGATCCAGTCTTTGATGGTGAACAAAGGTTAGTTACATGCTTTAGAGTACAATTTTTTTACCGGGCGGCTCCATGATTAGAAGGCTCCACTGGAGGAAGGGACCCATTGACAAAAAAGAGATGAAGAAGCCAAATGGAAATACCTGGTGTCAGCTTGCTAGTTTCCTCCACGAACTTTTGCTCTTCTTCATCAGTTATTTCATGTATTTCCCTTTACATATAAAGAGAATCATCTTGTGTTTTGTTTATTCGGATGATCATCAACCTACCTTTGTATATCCATATTTAGAAGAAAAAAATTTGCAGCCTCCTTATATTGTTGATGTGATCATATATCTTCACCCCAGCCTATTCATAAGGATGAGATTTGTATTCAAATCCTTTATGAGTTTGATCAGCCATGTAACCTCGAGGAGATTGAAACCGATTTAAAACCTTCTTAGATCTCAACACCTTATGCCATTATTAGTAAGACTTTCCATCATCTTGTTAATTCTCATGTTTAGACTACTACTTTTCAAACTCAAATCAGAAATAAGTTGTTTAAATCTTTGAGGCTGCCATATCACCTTAATCCTTATCCTCTTGATTTCTTCGAGTATCTTCCCTGGTTTTATGGAGAAGATCATGTTTCAACCGAAAAGCAGTTGGAAGCTTTTCACAAATTCATTGATAATTTTGAAATGGTACATGAGGATGTTGTTTTGAGGTTGTTTTCCAAATATTTGGTTGGGGATGCTGATTTGTGGTTTAGAAAACTAGAAGTTGGTTCTATTGGTTCATGGGCCGAGTTATATGATACTCTTTCAAGATATTGGGAAGAGAACAGGTCTTTTGATTAGTACCTCACTGAGTTTTACACTTTGAAGAGAGGAAAGGAAGAAGCTTTGGTTGTCTTTAGCAGAAGGTTTTACAGTGTTTATCATAGTATGCCCTTGGAGATCATGCCCACTGAGATTGCTGCCATGATATATTATGTTATGGCTCATCATTTAGGTCTTGTTCTTTTCCTGTTAGAAAGGAAATCATCATCTCTAATACAATTGTTTGAGGATGCAAAAGGAGTGGAGGAGAACATCCGTGCTTCCAGAAGGATTCAAGATCCAGTTTAGTTTGAAGATCTGCATATGGAGGAGCAGGAAGATTGTTAGTATGTTCCATATTTTGAGCAGGAAGACAGTAAGTATGGATCAGATCTGGAACAACAACAAGGATGTAAGTATATTTCAGAGTTGGATAAGAATTCTTCGGCATTTGCATATTATTCTATGGACATGTATGCATATCAAGTTTATGATTAGTTTTCAAACCATGTTGAGTATACATTAACCGATGATTGCTTAGATAATTACATCTTCTTAGATGATCATGATCAGCATGTTTCAAAGACTGCTCCACCATTATCTTATGATCATTTTTATGAAGAGGAAGTTGCTGCTCCTCATCATCTTTATGTTGATATAGGAACTCAACTCCCATTTTTTAGTTATGATGAGCTTAGGGAACATATTTTTTCAAAAGGATATTATTTACAAGCAGAGAATGAAGTTGAAGATATTTATACCAATCATATGCATGAAGAAACATTTCAACATAACTCAAATCTCATTGTTCAAGAATTTGAGGTTGTCTTTGATCGTAACAAAACAAGTGATGTTCATGGATTATTTCAAGAGGATTATGGGTTCATGAATGAATCGAAAATTGTAGATCAGCCGTATGGTCTTCTATATCAGCTAAAAATCCGTAGGGTTTTTCAGGATCCAATGGGAATTTACATGGACTCACGGTTTTCAAAAAGTTTCAGTCTTCTAGAATTTGAAATTAAAGTAGAATATGCTTTGCAAATTAAATTTCTGCTTCAAATGTTAAATTCTTCTTTGATTTCTATCTACTTGCAAGAAGTTGTTACAATCGGTTGGATGTTATCATGGCTTCACTGGAAGTATGATTATACATGATTAGTTTGTTTCTACCGATTAGAAGTAGGAGTAGGTGGAAGAATAGTGCTAGCCATACGAGCATGTAGATTATCTTCAGTGTGTGGGCTTGCAATAGTCTTTTGTCATTTTAGAGGTGTGTGTTCATAGTTTGAAAAAGTTGCAGAGATTTGGTACATGATTCCATAGCCCAATAGATTAGTAGCAGTTATGAGTTCTAGTTGACATAAATAAAGGCACTTGGTCTACAGTTCTTGGCAAATCATAGGGAAATGCCATCCCCCAGATGGAGCCAGTGTTTGTCCTGGGTTTGTTAGCTATCTTCCCTAGACCTATTTTTTCTACCTTAGAATTTCTATTCCTTGTTTATTTTTTTATTTTCCTAAACTTGGGACTTTTTTGATTTCATTTCAAAATATCCTATGCATTTACAAATATTTCAGTTTAAAGAACTTAAGCTCCTATAGATTAATAAAGGTCTTTTCATATCATGAAATGCAAAGTTAGGATTTATTGCCTATGTTTAACACAAGCTGGTAGTGAATCTCATCATTCGTATGCATGCGCGCTGCCAACTTGCCAAGGTTAGGGTTGTGCACATGGTTATCAAAAAATAATGAACCTGTTCAAAGCATTGGGAGGTTTAATAGCAACAAATTGCCTTCTAGGAGTTCCTTTGGGGCACAATTCAACTCTTCTTCAAGGCCCTACATTTTCTCCTCCTCACATCCGAGAAGCTATTTGGTGTGGTAGTACAAACTCTACTACTAAGAAAGGGGAAAGAATTGAAAGACCCTAGAGTATTGTCAGATGATGGACATGTTCCAGTTCAAGAAATGCGGGATTGTGGAATTGAAGATGAGAGATTAATGAAAATAATCAGTGACTCTATAAAAAATTGTGATGGAGGAGCCTCAACTTCGTCCATTGGTTTTAGTTGGTGATCATTCAATATCCTACCTAGTTGTGCTAGCTATTATAGAGAACCTTGGAGGGCCTGTGGATATTCTTCATTTAGATGCTCATCCCGATACTTATCATTCTTTTGAAGGAAACAAGTATTCACATGATTCTTCATTTGCATGAATTATGGAGGGTGGTCATGCAAGGCGACTTTTGCAAGTGGGCAACAACAAGCTCTGAAATTTTGTGGCCGATAGAGGAGGAAATACTAACGGCATGAAGGAGAAGTGGCTCACAAAACACAATAAGAAAGCTCTGTATGAAGCACTCGAAACGATTAAAGCATAATTTATGCTCCTTGGTTTCATATCATTGTTGCTTACATTAGGGCAGACATGTGTTGCCAAGATTTGCATATAAGAAAGCGTGGATAACACTATGCTTCCATGTAAGCTTCAGAAAACTGAAATTGAATACTCATTGGAAAACCATCGGAAGCTTGTGTCAGTAGCCTTGTTTTCTGGTCAGGAGGGACGATATAGGTGAATTTTGGCTACTACTAGCACTAGTTCTTGTTATGAAGGAAAGGTCTCGGTAATCTATGAAAATGCTCTTCATCAGCTGCATATATTCATATTTGTATTGGCGATTTTTCAAGTTTTGTACAATGTTCTAACCATGGGACTAGGAAGAGCTAAAATGCTCATTTGGAAACATGGGAACAAGAGGTTGAAACTTTGGATTACCAACTTTCCAATGATCCTTTAAGATTCAGGTTTACATATGAAACTTCTTTTGTGAGGCGCCACCATCATTTTTTGGAATAGAATACCAATCTTCATCTTGAATCCTTTTTTCGACAATTTTTATGTGCATTGACTAAAGTTGATTATTTCACATTGCGCCATGGCTTCATCTCTACCCACTTAGGTCCAGGCAGCAAATTTAATTTTCATAAATATATTGAGAGATCACTGGAGGATGACTTCAACACAGTTGTTGGCATCAGTTTTCCCTTATGGGTTTTTGCTGTGATATTTTTACTTCTCAATGTGCATAGTTGGCATGCATACTTCTAGTTAAGTTTTACTCCTTTGATTATAATTCTATCGGTTTGAACAAAACTGCAAGTTATCATAACAAAGATGGCACTATAAATCCAATCCAGACATGTTGTAGTTCAAGGAACTCCATTGGTGCAGCCTAGCAATAAACATTTTTGGTTTGGTCGCCCTCAATTGATTATGTTTCTGATACATTTTACTCACAACAGAATTTGAGGTCAAAATCCGACGGCTACCATGTCTGAAATTCGACACTAACTTGTCGGGTATTCGACACCCTCAATTTTTGTTGTTGTCGGTGGCGTAACGTCGGATAGTCGACAGCCAAGCCACGGCCGTCGGATAGTCAACAGCCAAGCCACAGCCGTCGGATTTCCTACAGCAATGCCGTCAGATTTCCTATGGCAAGGCCATCGGATTTCCTACGCCACTCTATCGTCGAAGCCACAGCAATTTTGTCGGATTGACATGAAATCCGACAATATCTGATGCAACATTGAACGTCGGATAACCGACGGGATACTGTATATTAATAAAAAAAATTGTATTCGGTGGCAAGTTTACTTTGAGATATGCTATAGATATCATTGTCTTTTAATATATTTTGGTGGATGTGTTTAAGTTTTAATACATCATCAGGACCAAAGATATGTAGGTCTCTTCATTTGAAAGAGGATTCAACACAGATGGAATCTATTTAACAAAGGTGCTAATAATATAATTCAGAATCTTCTCATCATATCTTTATTCCAACGTACAACTGATCCAGGAGGAAAACATTGCAGGAGATTTATCACATGAGATCAGTTAGGCAGAGAATTTAATAGGGGCAAGCAATCAACTTTAGATAAAATTTTGAGGAAAACAAAGGTTGTCAGGCATGCCGAGAAAATACCACAAATGGTGGGGGGGAAGAAGTATTGATGAAAGAGAAAAACAATTTTGAAAAATTTAGCCTTAGCTGTGTTTAGGCTTGGAAATTCGCAGGAAACAACAGCAAGGGATTCTCCCCAGTCAACGTTCCCAACTATCCCGTGACTGTTTGGTATGGGGAATCCGTCCAGTTTGCGGTCTGGCTACCGTAGGTCAAGTAACAAAAATAAAGGGTTTTACTGGTTGCGGCCCGGTCCACCGTGTATATTTTTGTATTTTTTAACCTTAAGTATGATGTGCAAGTGCCTAATTAACATGCAGACTGATAAAGAATACGAGGAGCGGTCACAATGTGATGCGCAGGTTCTTACCTCTCGTCTTAGACTCTCTCGCATCTAAATCACACACAATTGAAAACAAGACTAACTAAGCTGTCCCTAGGGATCAATATTATCAATTAATGAGTAATGTATTACTGCTCATATGTTAAGATAAATCACAGATAGCTGTTCTTAGAATCAAAACACATAAACATGAATAGAGATATGCACAACAAGATAGCTCGTCGGTTGTTAAAACACTCATTACTCATAGTGGAAATTATCACAAAATAAACTAGAGAACATTCATACAAGAACATAGGTTCAGAAAGTTAGAACGATCTCACGGTTAATGAAACACAGCTGAAAACGAAATAGTTCTCCTTCAACATTGTTCATTTCGCCACATCTAAACATTCCACACAACACTTTCTCCAACAGGCAAAATTGTAATTTTATTATTGCAAAACGAAATAGTTCCTCTTACAACAAGTATTTCACAAGTCTCACTGGGAAAAATCCCCTTCTCTATCTAATTATCCTATACTTATACAAAGGCAAAAACTGTTGGGCTGCCCATAAATGACCCTTGGGATTCCCCAACGCTTCATCTCCCACAGTTTTCTCATGTTTAGTGCTTATACAATTTACAATATATTACAATTAAATAAACTAATAAAGCACTTAAGTGGAGGGCCCCGTTTGATTGTTCAAGAACTTCTTCCATGCTAAAGCTTTTGAGGCAATGTTTTCGAACTTAGAAGGTTCGAGAAAACGAATATTGATTTCAAATTTAGCAACCTGATTTCTTATCACTTCGATCCTAGCTGAGCTCAAGCGTAGTTGATCTTCCAACAACTGTACAGCCTGATTTCTTATCACTTCGATCTTGGCTGAGCTCAAGCGTAGTTGATCTTCTAGCAACTGTACACTGACCGCTGAATGAGCTACCTCATCTCTCAAGATCTGCTCGTCCAGAGCCTTGATCTGCTGAATTCTCTGTTCATCTTCCTGATATCTATTTTGCAACATCACTATAAACAGGTTGTCATCTGGAAATGTGTCCATTCTCTGCTCAGCAGCAACCTGGAAACGGTTGTAAGTGATCAAAAGTCTCCTACAAAAATCTGTACAAGCTCCCTTCATTTTCTTTACAACCTTCTTAAATTCTTCAGTTGTGCTTATGGCAAACTCTAATAAGTCATAGTCTTGTTTCAGGCCTTGTTGATCCTTTGCTGGCAGGTCTGCAGGGATCTCCTCATTGGCCTCTAATCTTGCTATTCTTCCCGTCAAGACTTCTAAAATGTCCTGTGATTTGTCCATGAAATATGAAGAAGTTTCCAAAATTTCTTCTAGTCTATTATCTACCTGCAAAACCATGCACCTCTCTTCTTCTATGGATACTTGCAACCTATGCATTTTGCTTCTTTGTGCTAAAACATATTCTTTGAAAGGCTGAATGTTGGCTTGTTGTTCCCTGGCTTCTTCCAAAGCTGCTGCTAATGAAGCAATTTGTTCTTTAAGCTCTACTGCTTGCGCCTGAGATTGTTTCTCTGATTCCTCCAAAGTAGCCTTCTGTAACTCTAGCTCCCCTATCTTACTTAGCAGCTGGTCTTTTTCTGCATGAAGAATTTCACATTTTGTTTTCAACCCATCCTTTTCTGTCATTAGCCCTTGACATTCCTGCTGCAATTTTGCTAGACTTTCCTGGGCAACCTTCAAAGACATCTTCTCTACTTGGAGGGACTGGAGCTCTGCTTTTGAAGACTTTATTTCATTTTGCATGTCTTCAAACTTCCTTTTCAATTTATTGCTTTCCTCTCTCTCCCTTCGCAGCGTATCTTTTAGTTGGGCAGCAGATTTCCTTGACTATTCAAGGTCAGTCATTATCCGATCCACATTATTCTCAGAGGCATGGATCAATGTTGCTCTAGCTCGGATAGTGAATCTTGGGTCCTTGTTGGTTCCATGCGCCATGGTTGTATCATTTATCATATTCCCTGACTGCCCCCCAGTTTCAACTTTCCTCTCAGTCCTCTTCACAATTCTTTTTGTTTCCTTGTCGTAAAAAATGGTATTGAAGTCTGGAACTTCTTCCCCTTTCTTTTGTTCGAAAGGGATCAATCTTAGGCTAGGAACAACAACCTAGCCTAAGGTGCTGCTAGCAGTTGCCTCAGGGTCTTGAGAATCAGGATTACCTAGATCCTGAACCTGAATGTCTACAGGATCGAAAGCTTGTTGCGCTATCATGGACCCTGTTAGTTTTAGTCTTTCTGCTTCCTGTTTCCTAAGTTCCTCATCCTCTTTCATTTCCTTTTCTTCTTCTTCACTCCTGGCAGCTTCTTCTGCAATTCTAGCTGCTTCTTGTTCAACTTTCCTCTTTTCTTCTTCCTCACTTCTAAGCCAACTTTCAGCCTCCTGTGCTAGTCTCCTAGCATCGCCATTTCTTTTCCTGGCCTCCTCTTCCTCTGCTTTCTTTTGCTCATCTTGTCCTTTCCCGCCTTTAGTAGTGATCTTCTTTTTGAATCTTCTTTTTAATGCAGTTATGTTTTCTGCATTTCGAAAAATTGATTCATCTTTATCCTAATGTCTTATATACTCAAAAATGTACATTTGCTTCCTTGCAGTGTTCTGCCACTTTATTCCGAGAATCATTCCTATGGAAGTTTATTTCTCCAAAATGAAATTTCTCGAGTTCTTCTACAAACTCATCAGCTTTCTTAACTCTTGAGAACTTATAACTTCCCAATCTGAACGGTAAGGGAGGATAAGTCACCTTCTTATGCTCTAATAAAAAACTCCCTATGCCATCCAAGAAGACCTGCCTGACTGCCTCCTTGTGTACCACATAATCAGTGGCATATTTTGGAAGCAATGAAGGTGCTCTGGAGCAGCCATACATTATAATATACAGTCCGTCCTCAGTTAGGTAGTAATCAACATACTCTTCAATGACCCACAACGCTTCTTCAGACATGCAATTGCATTCTTTTAAGAAAATCATTGTATATAATGGCATAATTAAGTGTTCACACACTTCTCTGTAATGACTGTAGTACTTATGTGCCCATAGTGGCTTGTAGGCTGTGTATACCGGTGTTCTGTCTCAGTCCCAAATACACCTTAGGTTTGGGAATGGCTGGTTGCACAATATGCAATCAATCAGTATGGAGCTCATGTAGAACTTCGATTTTTTCTGGGACACCCCTCCCAAGGCTGAAGTAATGCAAGCCGAGAGACTGTTTGATACAATGTTCGCCCAGTTGAACACAACCCCTTGGGTGGAAACATAGAAGATGATAGGAACCCACCCCAACTTAAAAAATTTACTGTGAGCTCTCCCAAAGATCTTGTTCAACATTAAAGTAATGAACCTATAAGGGGTTCTTAAGGTGGCTGTGTTGTATTCCCCTGATGGTCTAGTTCTGAAACTCTTTCCAGGTACCAACATTCTTTTCAATGTCTCAACTAGGTCAAGATTAATCTCCTTTAGCCAATCCTCAGTCAAGTAAACCTGGGCTTCTGGTAAGTGGTAGGCTAATGATACATAACCGGGGCTATAAGCAGCATAACCCTGTTTGTCAGTGTTGGCCAAAATCATGGTAGTTACGTTTGCTCTGGGTAGAATCCATCCAATTACCTCTGAGCATGAGAAAAGCTCAGGCCTGGTAGCAATCCTCATCAAAGCAGATCTTTCAATATTAACATATATAGTTTCTTCTTCAAAACCAGTGTCAGGTGCTTGATGATGTGATATCAGTCTGTAGATTCCCCCCCACTTGCATTTAGGTTCCACTCATATGATGCATCTGGTGTCTTCGTAAGTATACTCAACCTTTGTGACAACTTCAACCTCGGGTTCCTCTTCCACTATAGGGGCTTTCTTTTTCTGCCTTTTAGACATCTCGTACTCAGAAAAATTGCTCTGTCATACACACAAATATTTTAGGTCATGTTGAGCCATTCAACTAATATTCAAAGAATGAAGACAAAAACTACATGAGCATTTACCTCGGTCATACTAGTCATGATTGAATCTACGTAAAATACAAGAACAAATTTAACTACCGAGTAGTCTTGCACAAGATAAGTCTGCAAAACTATATCCTTCCCACGACTAAAAACTGGCGTGATTAGCCAATAACATCATGGTTTCGCTAACAATGAAGAATTTATTTCGGTAAAAGAAAAAAGTCTCAAAAACTACACCCTCAGCGCTATGATTCCAGAGTAAATCGTCCTATTGCCAATCTCATCCGAAATGAGGTGCAACTTCAAAAACCACTACCTTAGTCCCAAACACGCGAGCGACTCCAAAAGACTGGAAAACCAAAACCTTAGGCACTTCGAAGCAAAACAAGAAAAACGCCTTCCTCTTGCAAAAGAACAGGAAAACACCCCCCCAGGACGACCATACACAAACTGGAGAGAACTGGTGCAGACAGCATAATGCTCGTCTGCACCAGTTTCCCAAACAGCCGGGTAAGGTTTGAAAATTCATAACGGCCTTGCAGTAATCATCAGGAAACAAAAATCTCCCCCCCAGATGGCCATACCATTGAGATGAACTAGATAAACGCTAAAAAACGTAAACCTAGGTATCCATTAACCACGGAGGTGGAAACTAACCAAGGACGACAACCCTAGTTCGAAACTCAAAAGAAGGGGTAGAATCGAGAAGAATGGCATACCTGGCAAGGAGCTGTGCAGCTGACAAGAAGAATCCTCAAACTTCCACGGCGACGCCACCTACGAATGAGCTACCGAAAACAAGTACAATGTCCCGTTCGAAACGACAACGACGACGCAGGCACGGGTTCGCAGGTGAAATAATAGAAAATATTCCCCAAACCACCAATATATACATCCCGGTAAAAACAAACACTCAGCGGGAAAAACATGACCATCGGGCGGCGGAGTGACTAAGGGATCGGTGATCAGGTTAGCTGCATCTCCGCAACGGCAGAAGATGAAACAACTGTGAGTTCCGTAGTGCCAAGTGAAGCATCGGCGAGAGAAATAAAAAATAACTCCGCATCGGAGCTCAACTAGACTAAAACCTTGGACCATTAGTTTGTTGGAACGCCGCAACGGCGGAAGCTGTAAAGACAACGAGTTTCATAGACCAGTCAAAATCGAAGGGCAAACATAAATCAAACTAAAGCGAAAGAATAGTCCCTTCTAGAGCTGCAACGGCGGAAGCTAAATAGACAAAGGTCTTGCGAATCAAAACTGGTGGGAATCGGAAAAGATCAAAACAACCATCACGGTGCTCGCAATATGTCATCTGCAACGGCGAAAGCTGTAGAGACAAAGAGTTCCAACGGTTTTCCAATAAGGACGCCGATAATAAAATAAAAGAAAGCACATTGGAGGCAAGTACACTTTGGATCGGATCGTCATTCAACTGCATCTCCGCAACGACGGATGCGTAGTTAACTGCAGTTCCGATTCATAGCCTCAACAACTTCCGACAGCGGGGTAAGAAATCAATGTAAGTCGTAAAACAACATTGGCATAAAGATATTCCTTTAACAATTATTAGTAAAATCAAGCAAACCCAAACAAGCTGAGCAAAACAAAATTAAAAGGAGGGTCCCCAATTTTTTTTAGAATTTTGGGAAATTGTTGCAGCTGCAACAAGTTGGTAAGTTTCGTGGATGATACATATCAAAACTCTCATTAAGGAAGTGGATGGTGAAAAAATACAACAAAATGCTAAGTTACGAGTTGTTCCACATCCTTGCCAAAGGATGGGTCTCCTTCTTACTTTGAGGAAGGTGATCAAAACAAAATTGTAGGTAGGCATTGGTTTTGGTCAAATATTCATCTAGCATTAAAATCCTGGGAACCATGTTTTGATCCAATTAAAGAGTTGGTGAAGTCACATGCCCTATGGGTGAATTTCACAGGCTTCCTCTAGAGACATGGAAGGAATCCATCCAAGAAGAAATCATGAGAGAACTCGTTAAGTGCACCTGTCTATACCCTAGTCACTGTTACAGATCAGACATAATCATAGCAAAATTATGTGTTGAATTTGACCTAAGGAAAGAGCTACCTAAGTTGATGGAAATCATATATGGAAATTGGAGTTACATTCAATAGTTGGGTTAACAGAGTGTCCCTTTTCATTGCCACTTTTGACGAGAATATCAGCACATAAAACTTGAATGACCTTGATTCAAAGAAGAGGCCAACTCTAGATAGAAAAAAAGTTCAAGAAAATACCAATTGTTCTCTCCAAACTATGGGTATTCTTCAAAATTTGCAGCAACTAAGGAGCAACGAGATGAGCATTCTCAAAAGGGAAAGAAACAAAACTCTAGTGAGAAATAAGCATATCAGTCTAAGACCCGTGAGCATGTAGAAGGTCGAACTAAGCCAATTAATCTTTTTGAAGGAAGTGGTGATGTTTTTCCCTCAAGTGGTTTCAAGGTTAAAAGGAGAAGCCAGTGCAAATCATCATTTTTGAGGAAGAAGAGGTCAAGGATACCTCAATGGACTCCAGTCAAAAACTGGATTTTAGTCAAAAGGCTTCTTTGATCAAAGATTTAATTGGACCAGTCCCATACACCACAACTTACATGAAGACCTTACACAGGATCAGACAAAGCAAAACAAAATACAAGCTGGGTTTTCACCATCATCGAGTCAAAATAAGGTATTTGCGGGAGATGTACCCAAAGAAAAGAGAAGAGAACCCTAAATGGCCCTGTCAAGAAGAAACTGTAGTATATATATCATCTAGTTTCAATAAAGCTATGTGGATGATGCCCAGACTCTAAAGTAATGTGAGGAATTGATATCCACTCAGTCTTCAAATTGATATCCACTGAGTCTAATGATTTATCAAATTTTATGTTTCAAATTTTCAATCTGAATGTTCATTGTTCAAATAATCATCGAATTTTA
>LPNX010430907.1:50687-83936 GCA_001517045.1 Pseudotsuga menziesii | reverse complement strand
ACATGCAACTAGGAGTCTATTCTATCAGCTATCATGTCATTATTTTATGAGTTGTCTCGTTCATCTAACTATTGGAACATCCACAGAAAGTGATGTACCACCATGACTGCTATGTATATCAGCTATTAATGTTTGAAACATTCAGTTGTCAATATGCATTGCATTGCTGTTTTTCTTGTCATTATCCTAAATCTTAGACTATTACCATGCAAGTCCCTATGACATCAAATTGGTAGAATCATATTCACATAAACAAACTAACAACTCTTCGAACTGACATTGAAAATTTGAAAGGAATAAACACCCAGTAACTTCTCATGAAAACATGCAAAACAGATAGACTTCTCAAGAAGAAAAAACAGAACAGATAGAAGGATGAATGATACTGGGTAGCATTCTACTTACAAGAAAAACTGAAAGCAATATATTTAACAATAGACTATGTTTTGTGCAGACTCATACCCAGAATATTGGAAGGATGGTGTTAAATGTGAAATATCTTTAGGACGTTGTTGCTCAGCAAGCATGATATCATTTCCAACATCATGCACCTCAGCCTTCTCCTCTAAAGAATCCTTGTCCCATCCTTAAATTGGAACTTCATTTTCTTCTATGTCATATGATCCTCCTACAGAAGTAATAACAATGAAAATTAGCATCATGCACAGTCAAACAAGATTTTAGGTATTCAGCTGTAAATAAATTTGTTGCTTACCTTCTTTCTTGCCATACACATTTTTGTAGCCTTCACATCTGCAGCCATCTGAGCAACCAACACCAGCCTAGAATACACATATGAAAAGGTAGTAAGAACAATGCGCAACATTCCTCCCAATTTTACATCTGCATTACCTTACAAAATGAGATTATTGCACCTGATAACATTCGCAGTATTTTTTCAGGCACATTGATTTCTTGCAATTGCATCCTCTTTTGTGCCTTGCGGAAGATGGAGTCTCACCACACTCATCCTGATAAAATACAATGGTGCATAAGTATTTAAAACGTTCAAATGACACTAAAGAGAGCAAACATGAAAACAAAAAATCTCCAACCATTTTCTCACCCCATTAGTTGGTGGAGAATAAGCACCACGAACAATCTTAGGAGCAAAAGCAAGGGGATTACGAGATTCTATCTGCTGGCGGGTACCAAGAACCATGTCCTCGTATTCAAGTTTATTAAAGCATTCTTGGCCCGTGCAAGGTTCAACACAGTATACTCCAGCTGCAAAACACTCACAGTATCTGGGAAATGTGCAAGTTAGCATGTTAGTTTAAAACAATATAATGTTAACCAGGGAAAGCATATATTAAAAAGCAAAATATTTAAGAGCATATTGACTAACCTTGTTTACTGTTTGTTGAAGCAGTATATTTGGTCCATAAATTGATCCAACTTAGTTTCTATAAATTTGCTAAACCTTTGAACTAAATGATGAAGCTCGCATTCTCAATAAAAACAAGAAAAGGTATAGGGAATATATTTCAATTTACAAAAACTTACAGTTTCAGGCATTTTGATTTTTTACAATTGCAACACTTGCAGCCATCTTTATCCCCAATTGTGGTAGACTTTCTTCTCGGCATAAATGCAAAAAGCATAGGTAGAGTAAGTAACACAACTGACTTCAACAATTTCTACACCACAAAAGCATTGGAAATGGTGAGTAAACCATCAAGAATAATTTAGAACTATCTATTGTTACCTCTTCTTCTTGGGACTGCTTTGACTGAATTCCTCCCCGGTACTAAATGGAGATTGTTGAGAAATATCTAGAAGTTCCGGCCTCTTCTTGCCAAGAGGACTCAAGTTTCTCTCTTCAGATTTTAAAGGTAACCGACTTTGCAATGGCTTTATTCCAACAGTTACAGATCGAAAATAGGTTGTAGATCTTGTCACTCCAATCTGTGACATTCCAAATGACTGCAACTCTTGATGATATATTCTAGTCTTCTCTACCATTGACACAACCATCCCAGAAGCAATGTTTGAGTTTGATCCTACTAGTATATTTCCTCCTGAGTTTACAACAGGTAGAGAACTTCCTACAAGTTCAGATGATGTCTCCTTTACACCAGATGAAGGCGACATCCCTTGTGTGATAACAGATCCCTTTGGTGATGTTAGCATGTTGACTCCACAATTTAGTGGCATGGGAGTAGCAAGGCTATTTCAATGTAAACCGATGCTAGAGGGAATACCAACTGATATGGGAGTATTTCCATTATTTCGAACATTACTGTCAGATTTATCTGAGGTAAGTTCATTAGTTTTGGACAAGAAAGTGGAGAACCGTACGTTAGATGAAGATTGGGAATTTCTTCCACTGTCTACACCCGTTTCCCTCTTTAAAGGGACAATTTGCATAGAGTCAGAAGTCACACCTTTTTCACATGAAACTGATGGTGAAGTATTTGTCTCTGAATCATGAGTTGAATTTACCAAAGCACCTGTTTTAGGCATTTGACTTGTAGACTTCCAGGAACTATTACTCATGGTTTTCCTTTGAGATTTTGAGGCCTCAAAATCTAGGCAGCGCTTGCGTATGCCTCGTTGGATCTAGTAAGCAAGTGCCAAAAGTTTTATGTGGATGGCCTAAAACATATTCAGAATTCTAAACAGCTGCAAACACCTCTGTCTTGAACTAAACATTCATATCTGGAGATTACTTTGGGGATATGAAATTTTTTGAAGGTAGAGATGATAGGTTTATGGTTTGAATCTAATATTTCCACAGAGTAGCCAAAGGTAGAGTTTATAGGTTTCGCATATAAGTAACGAGGGGAGAGAAAAACAACAAAACTGAAGGTTCCCTAATGAACAAATTTAGTTATAATGAACAATATATTTTTCCATATACCCTGTTTTCATATTTGGGTTTAGGACAATAATGGTTGCTTGTCTTAAACAAAGTAATTTTTTTTAAAAGAAACACCAATTTTCTGAATGTCAATACATGAGATATATTCTAATAATCCTTTTATTTTTCTAAACTGCTATGGTTATAAATTCTTATTGTTAATTATGATGCCACAAACCTTAGATAGTTCACTTTGGCAATAGCAAAAGCATTTGTTCCATGATCCTAGGTTCACTTTTATGCTCCCATTATAATGCAATTCCTCAACACAGGAAAATTGTAGACTTATTCATGCATAGCAATAATTATTGTTTAATGTCTATTAATCAATGTCTAATGATATAGATGTAGAGTTATACTTGTTTATTGGTATTCCTTTCTAGTTTTAAACTTCAAACTATCTAACGTTCGGTTCTTTGCCACAAGATCCTCAAGATTATGTATAGGAATGTTCATTGAATCTCTTTCTGTCCTAATAGTTTTTAACATTTGAAACATGACATCAGAGAGGAAAAAAAATGCTAAAGATCTAAATCATAACAGACAAAGAAACAAAAAGCCATGAAAAAAAAGAATTAATAAAATTAAAACCAATTTATAAAAGTAAAACCATTCTATAGATTGTTATTATTCCATTATAGTCCAGTCACGGTGGTGCTTCTTGATAACATGCATACATTAACGTTCACTATCTCCTTCCTTGACATGATTTCTCATGGGGATGACTATATTCAAAATACAAATGCAAGATACATTACAACCATAGAGACAATAACTCAATAAAAAAATCTTTAAGTGCTTATTGACGTACAACTACTATTGCTAGAAAGCCCCATATAAAGTCATAGCCCCATCTAAAATCATAGAATGTTGTTTGAAGCGTGATATTTTTACTTAAAATATCATAATATGCCAGCACTGCAAACAAGGCAATATTTTGGATGCTGAGGCTACACGCATAAATGTTGAAAAATGCTATGGTAGCTAATGCTATAGCTTGTAGTGTTCTAATCAATGCACTTCAAAAATGGAGAGTTGGAATTGGCGTGCACGTTTTCTGGGGAATTTGTTAAAGTCAAAGCTACAAGGTAAAACAAGTTCATTACTCAAGGGGATTTATGTGTGATTCAACTAAAGTTTCTTATGAGTGGAGGCTACTATTAACACACATTTTTTAGATTGGGTTTGTAATAAATGCCAAGTACTATGCTTATCTGGAAAACTTCTGTTGAATGAGTGAAGACCCAAAGTCGTAACAGGGCCAAATCAGCTGGTCTCACAGGGAGATTAGTATCCCTCACCCCGGCTGAGGAAGCTCGACCAAAGAAGAGCATTACTATCAAATCCAGACTACCATTGTATGTTTACCCTATGTGGTTACTGAATGTATAGAAACTTCATTTGTTGTATTCCATACCTGGTATTTAAGCGATTATTAAAATCTATTACATAAAAGCATAGAGATTGAAGTGGAAACTTCCCTGGAATGAGTGAAGACCCAAAGGCGTAGCAAGGCAAAATCAACTGGTCTCACAGCAAGATTAATGAATGTTGAAGTGGAAACTTCCCTGGAATGAGTGAAAACCCAAAGGTGTAGCATGTTACAATGTTACCTCTCCCTCTGCAAACCCTGACTGCTGCAAACCCTCCTCTCTGTAAACACACTTGACCTCCGACAGCACCTCCAGCTACCTCCTTTGCGTGACCTTTGGGAAACCTCCTCTGCATGACCTCTGGATGTGGAGGTATATTGTGTCGGCTCCCCCATGAAATTATTGATTGGGTTCTTTGTTTCGTGAAGAAATATTGTGTCTGGACGGTTGTGGTTTTATATATATTTTTCTTTTTTTTTGCCCTAGTGTTGGAAATCCAACAACATAGCCCTAGTGTCGGAAATCCTACACCCAAGTGTCGGAAATCCTACGCCCTAGTGTCGGAAATCCTACGCCCGAGTGTCGAAAATCCTATTCCCTAGTGTCGGAATAGCCCCAGTGTAGGAATAGCCCTAGTGTCAGAAATCCTACGCCCTAGTGTTGGAAATCCTATGCCCTAGTGTTGGAAATTCAATGACTCTAAAATAATTTAAAAGGCTCAATACTTTTCATCATTACTGTTCGACACATCTGTACGATACGTCAAATGTCGTCGGATTCTATCGTCGGATTTCAGGTTCAAATCCTGTTGTGACTCTGTTCCAGAATGCTTTTGAAGTTGTGTTTTACTGTTTCATATGATGGGTTCAAATACGAAGAAGGTTATATTCAATGAGTAGACATCCAACGCAGTGAAAGAGATGGTTTTTGATGCACTAACATAAGTGAAAACTTGTGTTTTTGAAAGAGAAGGTAAGTGTCCTGGTGAAGTTAGATTGGACAGAGATATTAAAGTTAATAGTACATATGATCAATTGATAAAATGATCACAGTGGATAAATGAGGGTAAAATATTTCAATTTTACATTGTTAAGTAATATGGACGAGGATCTGGTTAAGGCAGCTAGAAGACTTTGGAAATATTTCTAGTTTACTGTAGATTTGACACTCATCAAACTTAGTTAGACTAGATATTTTTCAGTTAAATACTTTTTCTATTTTTGATAGTCAAAACCTAAAAAGGTGGATCTACACAAACAAAATTTTGATCTCACATTTTCCTATATATATTGTAATAAACAAGGGGAGACACATGAGGGTCGAATATGCTGGGAGCTTGTACATTTCTGCAATAGTTTATTTGTGTAAGAACTTCTTTGCTTTATGAATGACTTATTATCTATTTGGAGCGAGGTTTTAAACTTTATATTGTGTCGATATTCCGTGGTTATGTTTGAACCCTTGTTTACATTTTTATTTATATAGATGTTTTGTATATTGATGCATGTGTTGGCAAATCGATATTGATACTTAAATGATGTTTGAAATGTTATTTTAAGCAACTGTAGTTTTACATATGATGTAGTGAATGGACTGTTTGTTTATTCTTTGTGTTTATATGCTTTGAAACCTATCTCCTAGACTGAAAAGTTGTACTATCATTCCTTTTACAAAATCTTGTCCTTATGCATGCATTATTTGGTGTTTTCAGATTTTTGAGTCTATGTACCTTGTCTTTACATTCTTGACTTTTATACTGTTATCCATAAAACCACAAAAACAGTCTTTGATTTCTGAGGTGCCTAAACACTGCTACCCTGTAGTCTAGTTAGCAGACTTTAGGACAAACATTAGGGATCACATATATAATTATACTTAATTCAATTTTGTTACTAAATACTTCATGTAAACTCAACTACTTTGTTGTTAGTAGTAAGTCCATTTCTTTACACCACACATTTTGATCCAAGTGCCAATAAACATTGTAAGCATTTACTTTTTGTATAGAGCTTTTTTTGACATAAATTTAGCTCCAACTTCCTTGAAACTTAATTGGAGTTGTAGTTCTACTCATATAAAGTGGAACTTTGTCAACAAAACTATTTCCTAGAGGTTTTGGCTCATTCTAAGAAAACCCAAAACCTAAAGAAATTATAAAAAAATGACCATGATGGAGTTGTAGTTATATTTTTATGGATGAGTTGCAATGCATATCTTTTTCTAAATTGTTAGTATGTTGTCAATATATGCAATTGCCATGCCTTGTGAATCATTTTTGTGCTTTGTATTTTTAAAATGAACTAATTTATACCCTAAACCTATATTTGTGTTTACAAAATAGTAACAAACTTACTTCCATGCATAGCTCTAGTGCGAATGGCTAGAAAAATATAAATTTGACTCAATACTTTTGTTTTCATGAATTAGAAATAAGGAAGGAACCAATATTTAGATTTGGTTTTTACCACTTTGGATCTTGCTTAAATGTCTTAACATTCATTGACGTATAAATCGTTCTATGTTTTGTGAAGAGGAGATGTGCATTTACAAATATGTTATTTATGGATCCTAGGAATCCAACAATCTTCAATTTGATATAAAATGCTTAGCAACCAAAAAAGAAGTCACCCCTTCAATATTTCCATTGTGTTATTAACTTTTTTAAATTCCCCATTTCATAATCTTCTCACCTCTCCACCCTATACAAAATACTTTTTACACCTTCATGGCAAGTTGCTAGCTTAAATTATTCCTTTATTTTGAATTTAAATTCATATTTATATAATATTTCATATTACCAAAACAATCACAACAAGCATACTTAATCTTTAACATTGACTTAAAACAACACAATGTGATGTGATGTAGTTTTAGATATATAATTTTATCAGAATTTTTTAATTCAAAATTATATTTATATTCATATATACTTTTTTATGAAATCTTATGGTATTAAAAACTTACCATAAACATACTTACATGTTTTGTTTTTAACATTAATTTCTTTTTTTCCAAAAAAAAATCATTGTATTTGATATTTTTAGAAGGAAATCAACATATAAATTGTCTTATTATGTATAGACTAAAAAATCTATCTAGCTCATTAGGGTTGACTTTTTAAAACATTTGAAACCTAAAACATACATAGTATAGTCGTTTACCGGCCCTTTAAAAGCTGAAATTGCATAATACAATCTTTTTGTAGTATTCATGATTGCTACTTCTTGTTAGATTTTTTATCATTTAAGCAATATGATATTAGGATATTATCTGAGAGAATAACATGCACAACAATAATCACAAGAGACAAGACACACAAATAATTTTCCTCAGGAAAACCATACAGGAGAAAACCCCGCAACTTCCTCAGAGATAGAATGAGCACCAATGGCAGCAGTAAAACCCAATGACAGAAAAGATGATATCTCTCTCACTCATGCGCCCTAGTTGAGTGAGTGTGTGTTGTTCCAAATAGAGAGTCTCACTCTCTATTTATACTAGTTTCCAACTTGAAAATTACTTACGAGGGCTGACATCTCTAGGAGAGTCTAATAATCCTAGTGCCCCTCAACTGTGGGGACTTTGCCCTTCGATAAACAAGGAGAGTTACCCTTAACTCAATTGTGGGGACTATTGTCCCGACTTACAACGAAGGGTTAACCTCAATGACTTTACATGACTTGTTTACATTATTGATTCTCCCGATAGGAACATCGGGGTATGACATGACTCAATTACATTATTGATACTTATCGATAGGAACATCATGGTACAATACATAAGATATACAAGTGAATACATTCCAAAGTTACAAATACATCAACACCCCCTCTTAACTAGGAAGGTATTCTCTTGACACAATTCATAAGCACAAGTCTTCTTGTCTGGATCAAGTCTGGATCACCACTGGATCAACATCAAGTCTGGAACATCACTGGATCATCATTGAAACTAGATCATCACTAGATCATCATCAAAGTTGGATCATGACTGGATCATCATCAAAGTTGGATCATCACTGGATCATCATCATCACTGCTTCCACCATCTCGATCAACTGTTGCTATCTCTCAATTATTCTCGTCATAGGAATTTCTACAGCGACAACCCTTTTTCATGTTGTTTATAGGACTAGCCTTCAGGTAGGTCTTCATCTTCTTCAACACTTAAATCTGAACCAGTTAGAAAGGCCCACCCAACACTTACATCTGACCATGAAAGGAACACATCCACCATCATGTCAGAAAGGCACGCCCAACACTCACATATGACCATGGGAAGAACACATCCACCACCATGTCAGAAAGGCCCAACACTCACATCCACTGGCATGATAGGACACGTCATCTATCATCTAAGGAAAGGCTCAGCACTTACATCTACTGGCATAGCAGGACACACCATCTACTATCCAGAGAAAGGCATAGCACTTACATCTACTGGCATAGCAGGACACACCATCTACTATCCATAGAAAGGCACAACACTTACATCTACTGGCATAATAGGACACACCATCTACTATCTAGAGAAAGGCACAACACTTATATCTGACCCAGTCAGAAAGGCTTAGCACTTATATTTGACCGAGTCAGAAAGGCTCAACACTTACATCCTCTGGCATAGTAGGACACACCATCTACTATCCAAGGAAGGGCTCATCACTTATATCTACTGGCATGGTAGGACACACCATCTACCATCCAGAGAAAGGCTCTGCACTTACATCTGTCGGCATGATAGGACACACCATCTATCATCCAGGGAAAGGCTCTGCACTTATATCCGACCATAAGAGGACCCACCTACCATCACGTCAGAAGGGCTCTGCACTTACATCTGACCCAGTTAGAAAGGATCTGCACTTATATCTAATCATGTGGGAGCCAATCCCACAGTCATATCAGAATGGCTCTGCACTTACATTTGACCATGGAAGGAATTGATCCTATCACCATGTCAGAAGGGCTCTGCACTTACATCTGACCATGGAAGGAACCAATCCTATCACCATGTCAGAAGGGATCACAGACTCATCACTTCCCCTTGGAAGGAACCTCAATCTCGAGAACACCAAGCTTCTCCCTAAAGTACTTAAACTTCATTTTGGCCATTTCTAACATAGAATCACATAAGGGACGATTACATCCAAGGATAATCCGCGAGCTTCACCAGGACCGATTACATCTGAGGACAACCTACAGGACTGATTACGTCTGAGCAACCTACGAGCTTCACCAGGATTTATGCTTAGACAAATTGTCTCATCGGATTTGCTAGAACTCCCTCTTTCGAGAGATATCAATTTGGATCACATCCTAGAGCTTCACTTCTCCTCTCTGCATCATACAAAAATGCAAGTCATATCAATCAAATCAAATAGTAGTTTTCAAAAGAAACATACTACCTCCCAAAAATTCGAGCAAGTGGCAACATATTTTTCCACAACTGTTCTCAGCGCCATGCATGACTTCTTCTTGCTAAACCAAGAGATCACACTTGATCCCATACTAAAGTAGCACCCCAAAGTGCTCTTCCTATCAATGGCACTGCCTACCCAATCCAAATCCACATAACCCTCCAGGTTAGTCTTCTGATTCACTTAATACTTGAGCCCATACTCAACTGTACCCTTCAGGCACCTCACTGCATGCTTTGCAACCATCAGGTGAACATGTCTCAATGTGTTCACATCAAAGCAAGTATCTGGTCTTGTATTCGTTAGGCACATCAAGGAACAAATCATCTGACGATACATCATGGCATCAACCAACTCTAATGAAGCAACACTCAATAGCTTCAGGTTCGATGCCATAGGTGTGGTAATGGCCTTGCAATCCATCATCCTAAACTTCTTCAGGATCTCTACTGCATACTTCCCTTGTCCTAGGGAGATTCCATCCACATTCTGCCACACCTTCATGCCTAGAAAGCAGTGGATCATACCCAAGTCCTTCATCTCTAACTCAACAGCAAGTCTCCTTCTTGCAACTTTAATGAGTTCCTCTTTTCTGTCAGGAACAAGTCATCAACATATAACAGGAGCATCACTGGTCTTTTGCCTTCAACCTTGAAGTAAAGGTTGGAATCCGCTTTACGAGTCTTAGTAAATCCTAGAGCCATCAATAATATGTCTAGCCTTTCGTATCATTCTCCCTCTGCCTTTTGTACTCTATGCATTGAAACGGTATGTACTGGAGTGACAAGTAGCTTCCTCTGCTACTAATGTTCTATGTATCCATCTAGGGTCATTGGATACCAAGATCCTCTATCTTGATCCTTTTCAAAAGTTCTTCTCGCATCAATCTGTGAGCTTGTCATCCTCTATAGGCTTTCATCTTCAACCTTGTAGCAAGGGTTAAGATCTTCATCACTCTAGGTGATCTTCAAGCTCCTCACGTATGTGTTATCCTATGGGTGTCTTCTGAGCTCGTACAAGGCCTTCTTTCATTTGTAGACATGATTTTTCCTGTCATGTGTCTTAACTTCTAGTGGTTTCAAATGTCTCTTCATAGTCTATGCCTTCTTTCTGTGAAAAGCCTCGTGCTACGAATCTTACCTTGTATCCCATGATGTTGTCATTTACTGCATGCTGGATCTTGTAGATCCATATGGAAGACATTACGGACTTCCCTTAAGGTCTTGATACTGGATCCTAGACATCATGATCTCGCTCAATAGTGTTACATAATTGAAGTGTCTTTGAGGCCTCTTTCTTTTTTTGAAAGTATCGTCATATTATTCTTCATCTTGGATTCTTTCTTGAACTGTCGTCGCTTGTTCTTTGGAACAAGTCTCATCATTCTTTTCTTGTAGGTGATTGTATGCGATCTTTCCTTTATTTGTTTCATGGGTAGACTCCTTCTTTATTCATAACAACATCATTTATTATCCAAATACTTAATAGGGATAAGAGTTTCTTCAAGAATTGAGTTCTTCATATTCCTCATCACTTGAGGTATCTTCTTTGAATCGTGAAATCTTGATCTTCAGTTGCTCCCATCTTCTTTCTCTTATTATGACTCGAGCTTCCTCTTGTGTGTGCTCTTCCCAGAGTCTGCTAAAAGTAATCACTTCCTTTTTGGCACACATTCCTTGAATGAATGAATCCCATGATCCTAGGAGGCCATTCAAGGTGGTTATCACAACTTATGCATTCTCCACTTCTTCTTCTATTGGTTTCTCAAAGTCATCTTTCGATTGATGTTCTTCCCTTCAAATAGATTGGTCAAGGAATCAAAACATCTCTTCAAATAGCTAGATAGTGTTGAATCCACTATTCTGAAGAAGGGTCTCAATTTTGCCGTAGCCCCCAAGACCATTCCTCTCGAATCCATTATCTGCAACATTGAAGATATCATCCAAAATTTGAACACCGTTCATCAAGAAACGATAAGACAGGAGTGTGCCTTAGTATTAAGAAAAGCCAAGCCACCCAAACACAACATTACTAAAGAAGAAGAACATGCTTTAAGAAACCTGAGGGCTAATGAAGACATAGTGATTCTTAAAGTGGACAAAGGTGGAGCCACTGTGATTTTGGATAGGGCAGAATACAATATCAAAATGCTTGACCACCTCACCAATAGTGGTAGCTATAGGAAACTAAGTAGCAATCCGATCTCTAGAGTAACTAAAGAAGTCAAGAAAGCTATCTTGAACTCCAATTTAGATGAGTATTTGAAAAAACACCTTATCCCCACCAGAGATATTACTCCTAAGATTTTTGGCCTTCCCAAAATCCACAAAGAAGGGGTTCCGCTCTGGCCTATCGTCAACACTATAGGATCCCCCACCTATGAGCTTGCCAAGCACTTAGCCAAGGTTTTAGGTCCCTTGGTCGGCAATACTGATTCCTTCATTAAGGACTCTAGCGAATTTGTGAAACTAATCAAAGATGAGAAGTTAGAACGTAAGGACATAATTTTAAGCTTTGATGTGGTTTCACTCTTCACAAAGATACCTTTAGATGAAGCAATCCAAGTTATCAAGGATGCCACCGGCCCTCACACAACCAAGCTAGCAGAAATCTACCTTAGATCAACCTTCTTTAGCTTCCAAGGTGAATTTTATGAGCAAACCATAGGTGTAGCCATGGGATCCCCCCTCTCACCCATAGTTGCAAACCTCTTTATGGAAAAATTTGAGAGAGAAGCCCTAGACTCCTATCCTATAAAACCATCAAAATGGAAGAGGTATGTGGATGATACGAATGTGGTCTGACCACATGGTGAAGATGAACTTATGAAATTCCTAACACACCTTAACAGTATCTCCCCCAACATCAAATTCACAATGGAACTTGAGAAGAATGGGAGCATCCCATTTCTAGATGTCCTCCTTACTAGGAAAGAATATGGCACTCTTGGACACGAGGTCTTCCGTAAAAATACTCACATAGATAGCTACCTCCACGCAGACTCCCACCACCATCCTTCGCAAAAGATAGGAGTTCTCAACACCCTGGCAGTGAGAGCCTCCAGGATCGTGGATTCTGAACATATTGAAAAGGAGAGAGACCACCTCAATGAAGTATTCACAAACATAGGTTACAAACCCGATGTCATCATGAAGACCCTTGGCAAAACCCACAACAAGAGCATCATGGGTTTGAAAACCTCTGATAACAAGGCCACCGCCAACCCACGGGCTTACTTACCTTATATACAAGGGGTGACTGATAAGATCTCTAGAATTCTTAATAAAAACAACATTATGACCTCATTCAAACCCTTAGAGACCATTAAGAAGAGAATGAGATCCGTTAAAGATCCTATTGATCATACACAATTCAGAGGGGTCTATAAGATCCCTTGCTCCTGCAAGATTAGCTATATAGGTGAGATGGGGCATTCTTTCCACACGCGGTTACAAGAACATGGGGCAGACATTAGAAAAGAACGTATCCGTTCCTCTACCCTTGCGGAACACGTTGCCAAAACTAAACACCACATTTGCCTAGAAGACACCATAATCCTCGCGAAAGAAGACCACTATTTCAAAAGAAAATTCAAAGAAGCCCTAGAAATTATCAAACTTCCACACAATCTAAATAGGGATGGTGGCCTCGAGGTGAGCACTAGTTGGCTTCCCTCTATTCTCAATCGGAAAGGCGACTTCCCCCCTCATTCTGTCCCTCGACTTGTGTCCACTTGATCTGAACCTTTTCCCTTGTGCCCTTTTCCCTATTTCAAGCCCTTCTCCTTTCTTCTTTTGTCCTCCTACCTAATCCTTAAATAGGACCTAAATATCAAACACATTAAGAGAATTTAAAAATAAAATTAAATAAAAAATTAATAAAGTAAAAATATAGTTAAATTTAAATTAAATAAAAATTAATTAAATTAAAAATATAGTTAAAATTAAATAAAAATAACCGTTTCTTGACCTTTCCATGTCCTTAGTTCTGACCTAAATGATTTCAAACACATTAATAATTATAATTTTAAATTAAAAGTTAAAAGTAAAATTAAAAAATTATAATTATTCTTATTATATTTTCTTTAGGCCCTAAAGAACTTTAACATTTTTAATAATTTAGACACCTTAATAATTAAAAATTAAAATTAAAAATATAATTATTTTTTAAAACCTTCTTTAGGTTTAAAGTTTTTTTAACAATTTTAATAATTTAGACATTTAACTTTAGGACTCCATAACTATATTTAAGTAAACAAATCTTTAATAGCTCTTCCCTTAGGTTTTTTTATAAAATTTTAAAACTAACAATTTCTTTGTTTTTGAACATATTTAAATAATTTTTTATAATAATTCTGCACAATTTAAATTTCTTAAACCTAGCAAACCCTAGCCGACATTAGACCTTTCTTTTTACCCAGTTCTAGTATTTATCAATGATTCTCGCTCTCTCCACATTTGACGTTGTCCTGATGATGAATCCTGATATGGATCTGAAATGTCGACTTGGTCCTTTCGATACTGTGGTTTCTCTGACGACAACATCAATCTCTTTAGGTGTCTTTAGGGAATACACTTGTGGTATAAGGTGATCCTTGATTGAATCAACAATGATCTTCTTGGCCTTGACCAAGTTCTTCTTGTGTAAGGCTTTAGCCTCATCTCCCTCTGGAACTGGGACCTCTCTACTTATGTAGGTGTCCAATTCATTTCCTTCAAGAACTAGTGAGATCCTATACTTCCATGCTTGGAAGTTGCCATCCTCACCAAGCTTGTCATCAAGCTGGTATGATTAGTCATTTTGAAATGAGAACCTCAACTTTAAATAGCAAAAGATTAGATCTTATCGATTTGAAGTGTCCATCCTAGTTCCAGAGCTAGATGATCTAGGGTTTGTTAGAGAAACCCTAATTTTCAAACTTGGAATTTCAAACTTTTGATTGGATAGAAAGATAGACCTCTTCAAGGCGAGCTGTCCAATGTACTCCTTTTTTGAAAACAGTGGAGGGAACTCCCAGAACAGGAAGCCCTAGTTTACCAATTTCTTATGCAGAAATTCCTGATACTATTTCTGTGGTATATCTGAAAGTACTACTCCTCTATGTATGAAATTAGATAATGAGGTAACCTTGTCTGTCCTCTTTACAAAAAGGTAGGTCTTACCATAATTTGTTTCATCAATTCGAACTTATGAGAGTTTTCCCAAGGTGACTTATTTCAGGACTATTCAGCATAGCGAACTTGTACGGACTACCACATGTCTCTGTTTCATCATCAAGGTTTGAAACTTTTACCACAAAAAGTAAAGTCCATTCCCTATCTAGAACATCTTGAGAAATTTCATTTGGAGCTTTGTAGCCCGAGATATAGCAATTCTCCATAGGTGTCCTATTTAGGGATGAATCCTGGAAGAGGCTGGAACCCTGATTTGGAGGAAACATATCTCCCAGAATATAGCGAATCTAAGGTTAAATTTTTTACACAAGGTACATCAAGATTTTGTTTTCAGCCTGTGAAAATGTAGGCCGATGAGACTTCTTCAATCTCGAGATATAGCGAATGTACCAAAACTACCAGTTTTAGTATTTTAGGGTTTTTCAGACTCAGGCTCAAATTAGGGTTTGACTTTCCCAGAGTTTTACCCAACCAAAAATATCGACCTTGGTCTCTAAAATTGGATTTAGATGAGGAGAGAAATCCTATGCTGGTATCACTTAAAAATTTCTCTTCTGTAAAAAGCGCTAATTTCCCGTAGTAAAAACTGAAAATGCTTGGAATCAAATTTTGCTTCGACAGAAAGATGTGGCCTTCAATGGAGAGTGAGCCTAGCCTCCTTTTGCTGATGGATTGTGGAGAGAGACCCAAAAAGTAAGAAGCACCATATTCAGCAGCTGCATAGTGTCTTCTTCTCAGGTTAGCTCTGATACCATGTTAGATTTTTTATCATTTAAGCAGTATGATATTAGGATCTTATTTGAGAGAATAACATGCACAACAATAATCACCAGAGACAAGAGACACAAAGAATTTTCCTCGGGGAAACCATAAAGGAGAAAACCCCACAACTTCCTCATAGATAGAATGAGCACCAATGGCAGCAGTAAAACCCAAATACAATAAAGATGATCTCCAACAACTGTTCTCTCTCTCAGTGAGAGAGGTTCTCCTCTCTCACTCATGCACCCCAGTTGAGTGAGTGTGTGTTGTTCCAAATAGAGAGTCTCACTCTCTATTTATACTAGTTTCTGAATTGACAATTACTTACAAGGGCTGACATCTCTAGGAGATTCTAATAACCCTAGTGCCCCTCAACTGTGGGGACTTTGCCCTTTGATCAACAAGGAGGGTTAACCTTAACTCAATTGTGGGGACTATTGCCTCAACTTACAACAGAGGTTCAACCTCAATGACTTTACATGACTTGTTTACATTACTGATTCTCCCAATAGGAACATCAGGGTATGACATGACTCAATTATATTACTGATACTTCCCGCTAGGAACATCAGGGTACAATACATAATATATACAAGTGAATACATTCCGAAGTTACAAATACATTAACACTTCTAACCAAATAAGACATAAAAATTACCTATAGATGAGAGTTGTAGTCTCGATACATTAAGATAAATGTAGATTCTATATCAACACCAGACCCATGAAAATCACATTAAAAAAGACCCATTTAATATAAAAAAATCTCAATGGCTAGCTAGAGAGTGGCCTCCCTAAATTCTTGTTCAATTAAGGTACCCTCCTACAATATCAAAGGCTCTTTAGATAATCTTGTTTGCTAGGGAATTAAATTCCCAATATACACGTGTCTAAGAAATATAGCCAGGAATCCTTTTCCTCCTAGACTTGATTCATGATTGCAATGAGGCCTAAGTTTCTTATTCAAAATCAATGATTTGCCTAGTCAATCAGAATCTTGAAGTCTCCAAAGACCTGATTTTTTTAGACCTTGTTCTTCTACTTCTTTTAATAGGATCCACATGGCGTATAATTAAGCTCAAATTTTGCATCCTTGAGTAGTTGCGTACTTCATCATAAAGTAATGTGAAGAATCAATATAGAGCATTCTTCCTGCTGTACAGATACTAAGATACGCTTGACATTCTCCATCAAAGAGTCCACACAATCTTTATTGATTGATTTGTAGTATTAGTAACACTTTGGTAGACACTTCTTTGGGGAAATTTTTATCATCAACCCAAGCTTGTCTCACCTAATGTGCTATCTATTTGACGATGAGGGCTTAATTTTGAAATATCATCTAATTTATGGACTGCCAAATTCCATAAACAAATAAACAAGGGAGAGCCTTATTTGAGCCTTATATGTTGAGATTATCTTATCAGTTAACCAATCAAAGAGACAATCAACCAGAGTTATCTCAACCCATTTTTATTTACCAACCATAGGTTGTATTACACCATTCCAAGCCTCTCTATAAAAGGAACATGCCATTAAAAATTGTTCCATTGATTCTTCATTGCTTTTATAAAGGATTCATCTACCTAGTACTTCCTAACTCCTCTTTTGTCCATTATCCCAATTCAATAGCTTATTATCTAAGGCCAACCATAATAAAATTCTAGATTTTAAGGGGCAAGATAACTTCCAAACATTTCTCTAACACCAAACTCTCTCATTGCTATAAGATTCTTCCCATTCTAAATTCATACCCTATCTTGATAGTGTAATACCTTGAGCTCATTTTATTGACCCGTTAAGTTGGTTGTCTTTATTATTTAATTTATTTGCATTATGTTGTGCCAGTTTGACATATTGCTCGCATTCCTTTGCTTTTTTTTTTGTTCATATTTCAGCTAGATATTGTCTCCCATTCTTATGCCCATAATTTTCTGTTATCTAGAGAATATAACATCCCTTGATAGTGGAGCAATTCAAACAAGGCTTATGATAACTTGTAATATCCAATGACTCCAATGCACGGGTCCTCTCCAATCCTTACCTTGCTACCATTTCCACTTTGTCATGTTGCCCATTGACCTAAATAGAGGAAGGCATTTACTAAGGCTTTCCAGACTAAAGAGGCTCCATGAACCCGTTTCCTTTCCATTTTGAATAAATCCTTCTTTGTCATCCCTCTTAGGTATTTGGTTTTCATTACACTTCCCCATAGGACATCATTGTAAACTAGCCTCCAAAGGATTTTTTTTCTAAGTGTCAAACTAAAGAGATAGATTATTTTCAACCATCACCCCCTTGCTTCTTTTGGAGTTGCCAATATTTTTCGCTTAACCAAGGGAATGCCTTCCTATGCCCTTTTCCCTATCCAGAGAAAACCAAAACATTTATTTCAAATTTTGTTAAGATATCCATAGGAATCTTAGCAATAAGAATCGAATAAACACAGATTCTTCCCAACTTCCTTTATCATAACTAATCTTCCTCCATGATATAACCATCTATTTCACTAGACAAAGATTCTAGCTTCTAACTTGTGATATAACCAAATCTAGTCCTCAAACTGTTAACAACCAAATTTTATCACCTTCCATGTCATCAAGTTTGTCATCCATATACATCATCATTCCCTGGAGATCAGAGACCTAGGTCGTAGCTTTTGCCCTAAAATGCGCAAACTCGTCCCAAAACTTGATTTTCGTCAATAATTTGACATTTCCCACCTTGATCATAAAGACAGGGCCAAAAGTGGACACAAACCTTGAAGTGGTCCAAGTTAGTTAACGGATATAGAGCCTAAAAACCTATTTTTCCACTAAGAAATCAAGGAAACAAAGAATGTTCAGAATTCTTCTAGATGAATCTCTTGGCCATTCTTATGCATATAAAAAACCCTCAAGGTCCCCCATTCCATATACAATTTCCATCTCTCACTCATGCCGTTATGATCCCAAAATTCTCCTAGAAAATGGAGTAAGTCACATCTTATCTTCTACTTCACATAAAGGAGATTACCATTATGACGATTTGTTGGAAGCTGGAAGATCGCAAAGGAGACAAACAAAACTTCCCTTGGACAACGACATAGGCCCCTCTTCCTCTTCCATATACCAAAAGCTCATTTATGCACCATATTTTTGTGATAACACAAAAACAATTATTTGATTCATCTATGTATTGTCTTGGCACTCTTTATGTGTGATGTGGTTGAAGAATGATGAGATATTGTTAGTTTTTGTTATTTTGTTTTTCCCTTATTCTGAATCTATACCAAAGTTACAAAACCCTTTGGTATGTGCTCTTTTTCATGTGTGGGTGATTGTTCACACTACACATATTTTGGCGACCATACTAGGGAGGATCCAAAATCCCCCTTCTATTGTGTTAGTTCTCATTTTCCAGCCATTTTTTTTAGTGTTTTCCTTCTTGGATCTAGTTGTGTTTGTTGTCCTTTTTTTTAATCTATTGTTAGAGTCACAAGTAGCTTCCTTGGCAGAAACCCCATCTTTTCAAGCACAACCAAAATAAAATTCGTTGTTTTTTGAATATTTCAGTCAGAGTCGCGACTTTTTATCCAAATATCACAACCTGGATGGCAAATTTTCCTTTAAAAGTCGTGACCTATTTCAATACCCTATTTTTTTGCAGTTTCCCAGCTGGTTCCACTTTCGGCTTTTCCCAGTTCGATTTAGTATTTTTTTTTGGGTTTGTTTAAGGATTCAATTTTACTGTTTTCAGCTTGATTGTCTATTGTAGTGGTTATTTACTTCTCCTTCTATACATTTTAGGTGAAGAACAGATCCATAGATCCCAGTATTTGCTACTTTTAGGGTTCTTTTGGGGTTTGTTTTCAGCTGCATTTATTTTCATTTTCAAGAATATTTATTACCATATCTACTTTGATAGTTGATTATTGGGTTTGTTTAGAGCATCTTGATTGCTAGTTTGGAGCCTTTCCTCTTTTCTTTACAAATGCATACCTTGATTAGCTATCTTATTTACATGCTTGCTTGGATTGGTGCGTGGATTGATTGTGATCATTTGCATTAAGATATCATAGATTTAATTTAAGAAAAATGTCATTTAGTTTAGTATTGTGATTATCTTGTTTATCTTTCCATCACAGTACAAGCATTTACATTTCCTTCGTCATTTACATATGATAGTTGTACAAGTCACTTGTGCACACACTCTCACACCTTAATTCAAACATCACTTGGTTGATGACCCCAAGTGGAGACTAAAAACCAACCCTAATATAAACACACTAAATTCCTCACTTGAGGACCAAAAAGAATTTTGTATGAAGGTTAGGACTTTGGGGATAAGCATCCAAACAATTTCCCCTAGTCATTATAAATATGAGACATAATAGTTGACTTTTTAGAGAGATAAAATCCTCTATTACTGTTCGACACATTTTAGGCCAATTTTTGTGCGGGACCATCCTTTTAGGGAGGTATGTGGCTAAACTATAACTAGATGGCTGAGTGATGCACTTTCCCCATTCATTACTAAATATCATGTAGATCGTTGCCTTCAGGATGAAGATGCATGTAAATGATCTGACTTGTCTGTGAATGAGGTAGCTTAGTAGCCATTCTATTAAGCATCTTACCCAAAGGTGATCCCCTTTGCTGGGGGGATACCTAGAGTAGATAACAGTCAGCATAGACCCTATCTATAGTTGTTCCATTTTATCTTCACTCATTCGAATGGATAGGAATTGAGGCCCCTATTTGTGTCTGGTGTTTGGAAGACCCAACTTGACTTTCTACTTCTTTTCTTTATATGGGACTTCAGACCCTGATTGTGTAAAATATTTGAGAGATTTTTTTTACTTGGCTTATTGTAGATCTCTTTTAGGGCTAGTGGGTGTTTTCTTTTTCAAGTGTGTTATTTTCATTATTTCTTCTCTTTTCTAGATTACATCATTTGTTGCACCCACATAGCACTCATTATTGGATTTAGTACCATTACATAGTTGATATTATATGATTGGAGCATTCTTACAATAACCTTGTTTTAGATATGTATTGTTGGGTTGGTTATCTTGGATCTTGTCATGACAACTTCTTCAAGGTACTCTTGTAGAATTCATGGTTGAACCCCTTTGTACAGTTTCTTAAGCTGCACCACTGGATCTGCGAGCCGTGTTCCAGTTTGAAATTCACCTCAATCACTTGATTAGGATTCTAAGTCATTAGATTCCAACTCCTCACAGTCCATATCACCTTTTCCTCCCATATTTTTAGCACCATGGCTAGTATTATTCCCACTTCCACTAGCATTCTTGATATTGGTAGCATCCCTTCCTCTGGTGGCAAAAACATCCCTAATTTTGGTGGAGGAAGCATTAGTGGTGGTCCCACCAGTGGAGCTATGACCAACACCATTGTTGGTCGTTCTAACTCATATTCTATTACGAGTCTTTCATGTTGAGAGTACAACTTTAGGAGTTATTCTCCATCACCTTATGTTGTATTAAGGTCCGAGACTTGTGTTGTAATAAGTTCAGAATCTATGTTGTAATTATGTTCATATCTTCTCCATGACCTTATGTTGTATTAAGGTTTGAGACTTGTGTTGTATCAAGTACATAACTTATATTGTATTAAGTTCACATGACATTGTCATATTCGAGAGAGATTCTTGTACTAGGATCTTATGGTTAAGATCACGACCTTATGTTAAGGACTGAGACTTGTGTTGTATCAAGTCTAGAACTTATGGTGTATTAAGTTCACATGACTTATGTTTTTAAGTCTCGAGGATATACTATGTGATGTATGGATAGTCATGGTAAACATGTGCTACAAGTATCCTTTAGGGATTAGCTACCACTAGAGTGATTTACTTTAGCATGTGACTATATGATCCAGGGTAATACATATGATCATAGGTTCTAAAAAATTGTTATGAGTATAACATGATATAGAATTAATGAAAACATATATGGACCATGCATAGAAAATTAATATGAGCACAGAGATAGAGAGAGAATTCTAATTACCCATTCCTACCACCGAGTGAACTCAAATTGATAAAGGCATAAGTTGAGTATTAATTATGATAAACAAGTTTCAGTTAATTAAGGAATCAACTCCTTAATTTATGCAAGTAGTTGTTGGAGATGACACTGATGGAGTTCCATTCAGTTCTGTTTAGTTACATTCAATTATGTTCAGTTACATTAAATTTTGTTCAATTACATTAAATTATGTTCAGTTGCATGCAGTTCCATTCAGTTGCATGTAGTTCCATGCAGTTCAGTTCAGTTCATTCAATTAACAACTCAGTTGGAGACAATTAAGCTCAGTGAATTAATGGAGGGCACATATCTTCTTTGTGGGAGATAATTATGGAGTACCAACTTGACAACAAGTCAGTGAGGGCGCATGGTTGAAGACAAAATAGTGCTCTCAGTGTTAACTACTTACTAAAGCATGCAATATTCGCTACCTTCCTTGTATGACCTAATTTGACTTGTTATTAAAGTGCTATGCACTTGGAAAGATCATCATAGTGTTCCATTTGATCTCTAATCTCTGGTTCTCTCAAAGAAGGAAATATGCTATTGTGTTGTAATTATCCTATGCCAATTATCAATAATAATCTAAGATTGTTTGCTAGGTTTTTTATCCTCTGAATAAGTGGAGGGTTTTCCCAGGTTATATCCTGTGTTCTATGGTTTGATTTATGTCTTTGGATTATTGATGAGATTCATCTGCACTGTTATTGTGGATTAAAGTTTTAAAGTTGAATTATCTTCATATTTTTGCTCAATCACTAAAATGGTATCAAAGCAAGGGCATGCAAGAGCTTAGTTTTGTGCAAACACTCTAAGTCTCTGTAGATCTTGAAGCATTGAGAAAGAGATAGAAGCAATGGAATCAATATCCATTTGACCGGAAGATCGACCCGAAGGAACATCTAACTTCAACACATGGAAGGTGAGCGTGATCGATGTCCTTGAAGAGAATGATCTTGATTCTTTTGTGACCTCCATGATTGAAGAGCCCACTATAATGGTAGGAAGAAAAAATTACAAGAATAATCAAGCAAAGGAAAAGAGGACCATATTTGACTCCATGAAGGAAAACCTCATGTCGGTTATCACACCATTGAAGAGGGAAAAGCAGTGTTTCGACACACTCGCAAATCTTTATGATAAGAAGGCCCCTACTTGAAAGAGGGATTTGAAGAAAATGTTGCGCAACATGAAGATGGAGAAGGATGAGACCGTGGAATCATTCTTCACAAAGACTTCACAAGTGAAGGATCAACTATTAAGCATTGGTGTAGAGACGGATGAGGATGATCTTCTACAAACCGCTATCGACAGAATCCCCTCTTCATGGGAGACCTTTCTTGCTGTGATAAATGGAAGAGAAGAGCATCCCAATTTCAAAATAATTTGGCATGATTGCATCCAAGAAGAAGGGTGCATCCAGAACAAGATGGTGAGCACTAAGGAGGAGAATATTTCCCTCACAACACAAACCAAGGCAGAAAGAAAACTTTTTGCTCCCAAGAACACTTTCTGTGCAAAGAAGAAAGAGATCCATAAAGGTATGGACAAACCAAAACTAATATTTTTTTTATTGTAAGAAGGAAGGTCACTTCATATGGGATTGCAATGCAAGGAAAAGAAAAGGAGGAAAAGTTCATGCATCCACCGTCGTAGAAGGAGGTGAACCTTCTCAAGAGAAAACATCCAAGTAAGAGGATGATCGAAATTAATATTTCCTTTAGTGAAGAAGAGAATTCACTCTTGATTTCATGGGATCCTTATTCTCATGCAGAGACACACCTTCTAGTACACGCATTAAGTTTTTTTTTGCATTGTTGTAAGTTGTAGTGAATAAAGAAGGACTCCACCTATCTCCACAAGGGTGCATATATCATGAGGGAGCCCACACAAAAAATAAAGATGAGTACCTTACATTTTTTATATGCTGTTATAAATCAGATCTAAAAGTTTTTTATTATTATGTTTCATGACTGTCATATAGATCTGTATTCCTAGACTTGGACTTGTGTTTAGCATATACACTGTTTTTTCTATCCGTATTGGCATAATATAAATCTCATGAGTCTATATTTTGTGAGATGATATAGGAATGATATAAGACTTATGTAGGACTGATATATATTCATATAGGACTAATAAAAGGCTGAAAACATCCTCCATAAGACATGATATTTAGGGCATGATGATTGTTTCATAAACTGTGAACAAAGGACTACATGGTTGGGAAGATCGAGGGATTCATGCTTACCTGATGAGATATGAACATGGTGTTATCAACCCAAATGGCACTTCTTCGTCCGAGTGCCGACAATTCCTTATGTTGGTACACAAAATGACATTTTAGGATTGAAGTTTGCCAAAATACTATAGATGGGCATGACATGAGATGCATTTATCCTTCAACCAGCTTGCCATTTTATTTTTTTAAGCGTAGATTGGCGTAGATTGGTGTTTTGACTATCTCCATTCAAACCCATGTACATGCGTGACTATTCTCGTTGACAACTCACGTACTGTACATGACTATCTCCATTACAACCCACGTACAGATCTATACACAAGTTTCCTTTAAGAGACTCGCGTGTCATACGCGCGTTGCCTATATTAATAGTCGCGTACATCTCCATTTGACATTAAAAAATATAAATCATGATTAATGGAGATTAGTTGGGCCTTAATCATCAACTACCCCAACCATCTCAACCTCCTCAACCTTCAAAACTACTCTATTTCCCAATGTATAAATAGAGGCCTTGGGGAGGGCATTAATCAATCAATTTTGGAGAGCAAAGTTACTCTGGTGGTATATCTTTAGAAGTCTTGGAGGAGCAGAACTCAGAGTCCTTTGGTTGCATAGGAGTCCTTGTCTCAGGCGTTGGGTTGTACACTTATCTCATTCACTGATTGTTAATAAAGAGAATTCTTCTTCCAACATTGTGTTGAGTCTCTTTCATGTATTAGGGTTTGATGAATATATTTGATTAAGCACTATATATGTTGTTTATCTAACCTATTATATATACATGTATAAGGTTGTACTTGGAGAATTTTCTCTCTGTAGGTGAAGGAGGTGCATCCTTGAAAGATTTGTAGAGAAGCATAGCGGAAGAAGATAAAGCTTGGATCAACCATCGGTAATCGGGCGAGTCCAATATTTCTTCCTATTTCCTTTCTGTACTTAGCTAAAGCTAATTGTCTGCAAGTTTTAGAAGTAAGTTGGTAACCCTAGACCCTAGGTTATAAGGGTGTTTATTCCTGAACAACAAAACTGGTGACTCCGTTGGGGAGCCTAGACTACTGTGGGTTAACTCTGGAGATCCTTGCCCAGCCTTTGCTTTGATTCAGTGTGTGGTGTTTTGTCTTGGTTTAAAGTTGTAGGGGTGCTTTGAAGTCCTTTATAATTTTTCTTTTTTTTTGAAAAATTTAACTCCTGTACGCGGGTTGCTGTGCTACACAGTCACGTATAGAGGTCTGTGTACGCGTGTTGCGCTATTGCACAGTCGCGTACAGTACGCGGGTTTCTCTTGTACACAGTTGCGTACAAGCCTGAGCAACAAATTTTTTTAGGGTTGGGTTGCTTGTCCCTGTCCTTTTGTGGATTTTGTCTTGCTTAGTGGTCTTCAGTACTGGTATTGCACTGTAGGTTTGATTGCCCTGTTAACCATACTTTGTGCTTTTTGTTAAGCCCTTTGGTTCTTATTGGTTGGATTGTCTTTCTTTTAGCATTTTGAAGTGGATTTTCCTGTTGGGTAATAGGTCCAAGTGCTACTTGTCTGAATCAGTGACCATAGTTTTAGATACCATATATACCATTCTATTTCTGAATAGTGTTGGTTTGTCACTTTCCTTTGATTGATTTCAGTGATTTCTATTCATTGTATCTTCCCAACTGGGTGTGTTCCAAGTCTTCCTTAGGTGGTTGAATTTTGGTTTTTATAAATCTGCTTTACTTCATTTTGCTCACTTTATATAGTTAGATTATCCAAGCACACTCAAGAATTTTGCATTTAGGTGCATTAGTAGTCTTTGAGGAATTTGAAAAGTGAAAAGAAAAAATTAGAAAATTTTGCATTTGAATTGCATATAGTAGTTTTATTTTCAGTTTTTAAATAAAATCTCAAAAATTACAAAAATATAGTCTTAGTTTTCTCTTTATTAGTTGCATTTTCATCAGTTTATATTTACAAAAAAGAAGAGAGAAGCTTGTTTTAAAGTAGTGATAATTTGCTTTGGAATTATACACCTATTGTTTTTACATTTCTTATCAAGTCAATAACATCATAGTATTTCACTCCACTTGTCTTCTGAGTAAAAAATAGCCCTTAAAATAAACGCTATAATTAAAGTTTATTAGTAATTTTTGTTTTATAGGGCCATACACCTACTAGCTTAGGCTAGACTTGTGGGATAGGAAGTGTAAACTCCCCATAAGTATTTAAATTCAAACATAGCGGGCCGATCGATAGGTAAATCCTTCTCTTTATCGATAGTATCTGGGAAGCTCCTCTCAAACAGGAGTCAAGCACGAGGCCGCATGGAGGCATTGGACTGAGAAGATAACCCTCCGATTCCTTGTTGAAACATAAACCAAGGTTTTTACGCATATAGGGATTCTGTCCTAGACAGAGTTTCGGGCTTAGCTACCCTGCCCATGCATACAAATCAGGCTTGAGACTGTCCCCCCAGACTATTGGTATAGTTCAGGTAGCCTCTAGTCTCTTCACATCTAGGGTTCATACACAGGTAAACTGGAAGGCTATTTCTGGTTCATCTTGGACGGGCTTGGAAGGTAACCCTTGTTGAAAGTGTAGGAGGGTGGTGGGTGATTCCTCCGCTTGTGCCCAAGAACCTCTTCAAGGATGCCAAGAAACTGTCTTTCAACTTTCTTCAGGAAAGCATATCTTTTACCCTTTCTAATTATTGAGAATTTCAGAATTTTCATAGTGATTGCTCTATGGTTTGTTTGTGTTTAGCTGACCTTAGGGTTTTAAAAGTCAAATTTACAATCGTGGAGGACCAACCTATCAGAAGGTCATGAAGGTTGCAAAACCTTTCTCCTCTTTTCAGATTGGAACCTCCACCTCCCCCTCAAAGGCAGAGATTGGACACAGATGGTTCTTTTGAACTGATAGGAGTTAGCAAAATTCTGGGTGAACTAGAACTTAGGGCAAACCGTCTTAAATTTAAACACAGTTGAGATAGAAGACTTGTAGGCTGACGAGTTTGCAAGGAATTTTAATACATCTCTAACTGAATTAAATGATCCTGTGATCGTTTAGGTTCATCCTTTTGATCCACTCATGATTGGTGTCCTTGTGGGTAGGATAATGTCTACCGCAGGAGAAAGTTCTTTTACCTTCACCTTAGCTGCTCCGGCTGAAGGGGTGCTACCTCCCCTGGTAAGTACCCCTATAACAAGCATACCTACTATGCCCTTAACTCCAGCGAGCTGAGTGGTTCAACCACCGGCTCCCACAAGCCTAGTAGGTGCTTCTGGTGGTATGGTGACTGGGGTTCCTAGTGTACCTACAGTTCCAACCTCCTTCACACACTCTGCCCAGAGTGGTCCTATAGGATCCTTGGATTTTATCCAAGGATTTCCTTGGAATGGGGAGCACATTCCCCCATCCACTCCATACGTAGGCCCATCACCCTCTTATGTAGGGGTGCAGTTTGGAAACACTAACCCTTATTGTCAAGGTTTCCAAACTCCAGTTTCTGCTCCGTTCATGAGCTCTCCCTTTTTGCTTTTTAGCAAAGGGATACCTGCTCCTGTATTTCAAACCCCAGTTTTGACTGGGGCAGCTAGAACCTCTTATGCTGCACCTTACACAAACAATCCTATGACTTATGGATGGAACCCTTTTCAAGGCAACCCATCCACTTCACAACCAGCAGAAAGGGGAAACCCCACCTTCACATATGGGAATACGGGGGCAGGTCCCTCTAATCCCCAAACTGGTACTTTTAGTGCTCCGGTTAGACCTAAGATTCCTTTCCTGGAAACGTTAAACTTGCAAGATTTGTCTACACTGATGAATGACCTGGTGAGGCATGATCCCTCTTGGCCATCTGTCCCTACCAAGTTTCCTTCGGACATCCCAAAATTCGAAGGCAAAGTTGGTGAAGATCCTGGGGCTCATGCCACCACTTTTCATTTATGGTGCTCTTCCAACTCATTGAACAAAGATTCAGTTTGGTTGAGGCTATTCCCAAGAACATTGACGAGTACTACAACAAAATGGTACATTGAGTTTCCTTCTACCGCGTTTAGCAGTTTTTGGTACTTGGCTAACGCATTCCTTAGTAACTTCTAGCTTCCTGTCCGATATTATTTAAGAACGAACTTGTTATCTACCTTTTGGTCGAACAAGGCCACCCATATCTCGGATGACATCCAAGAGTGGAGGAGGTGGAAGAGCCTTATTAAAGCCACTATTCCTCCTGAGTTCTTATTAGAATGGTTCCTTAAATCCCTATTGCCTTATATATCTAAGGATGTATCTACTTCAGGAGTGACGAATGAGGAAGAAGCTATCCTCAGGTCCTAGCAACTAGATTTGATATATTCTCAGTCTGGGATCTTATATGAGATTATCCCTGAGGCACTGAGGCCAAAACACGATGCAGAGAAACCTAAGCCTGGACCCCATGCCGATGGTGTAGTTGGTTCCGTAAATTCTCCCATTGTAGAATCTTTGGCCAAATAGCTCCATCAGCTGTCCATAAAAAATTCTATAGTGGAGGCAGCAAAGGCTGCCCCCTCACCCCAAAATACAAATTTTTTTGCACGAACCTCTCAGAAGGGCAATCAGTAGCCCGATGGGAAAAAGAAGAGAGGAAAGAAAGGGGAGGGAAATCAAAACAAGTAAAAACCCGCAAACAATGCTGATGGGGGTAAGAAAGAAAAGAAGAAGGTGAAATGCCCATGTAAGTTGTGCCATGAAGATCACCTCACCCATACTTATCCCCTTATGGAACAAGCTCAGAAGCTGTTAAAAGCTCAACAACCGGCTGTCCTGAAGGATTCGTTTCCCCAAGGGTAGAATTCAGCTTCAGCTTCAAATGAAGCAGGGGGCGCCCCAAATGCCCTTGATCCCAATTATATCAACATGGTTTGATCTCAAAATTTACTACAGACCAGGAATAAGAACTATGAAAAAGATACCTCGGAGAAGGGTAAGTCCATAGGTGAAACTTCTAACCCTCTCACAATCGAGAAACCTACCGAAATTATGCCCAAGATACCGAAAGGTGTCTTTAAGAAGACTTTGCATAATCCTAATGCTAGGGCCGCAGCAAACTACTTCGTAGTTGAAGACTTAGCCCAGACACCTTGTGCAATGTCGGCTTTAGAGATGTTACAGAATTGTCCCACTCAGCGGGATGCACTCTTAGCAGCCTTAGGCAGTATGGACTCATCGAGTCTCATGATGAAATTTAATTTGTCTGATGTCAAAATTCACCTACCATATCATGTAGCCTTGTCGATAGATGTCATCCATGGTGGAAAGATCATTGGAAGGGAAGTTGTCAATGAGGGTGATTCTACATGTGTTATGTCCTTGTCATGTTGGAAAGCTCTTGGATCCCCAGAGCTGGTCCCGTTAAACACCCTGCTTACTGCTTTCGACGGAAGGTCATTTCGTCTGCATGGTATCTTACCGGATTTTGAAATCAAGCTGGCAGGGAAAGCGGTGTCTATTGAGGTGGAGGTGATTGATGCACCTTTGGACTATAATTTGCTCTTTGGAAGAAGCTGTACTTATGACATGTCTGCTATTGCATCGACTGTCTTTCAGGTGGTAGTGTTTCAACATGAAGGGAAGTTGGTTACTGTTGACCAACTTAATTTTACTTGAAAAGGCTGCATGGAATCTAATGAGTCCATTGTGCCATTGGTTGATCAGGTCAAACCTGCTTTAGAGAGCTTAGGGGATGGAATGTACGCATAATTGATGGGCACATTTGATCTTCCAACTCCTATTAATTATATAGGTTCTACTAGTGTGGGGAAGTCCATAGCCACGATTGTTGATAGGACTGATCCTTGGGTTCTCCCTTCCCACCTTGAACTTGAAGTTCCCTTATTGGCAATGGAAGTGGCTTATCAAGCTATCACCAATACCGCTGTTGATCCCATTCCGGTCCCCCTCACAGTCTCAGAGGAACTGGAAGAAGTCTATCTGCCTGCTTGGGAAGAAAACTCTTTGCATTATACATATTGTTTAGATATGGTTTTACCTTTTGATGAAGCTATTCTGGAAGCTATGTGTGGACAAGATAAGATCTGTGAAGATCTTCACCATCGATCCTATTTTCTTCCAGAGTTAAGCAGGATAGAGAATCAAGAGTTTCATATGAGGCTGGCAGATGATGTTGATATGCCCGTTATTCCCTTACCAAGGGAAGGAATTTTTGCTGAGGGGAATATGGAAAATATTTCTGCTACCAACCCTATCTACATCTCTGTAAATCCTGACGTTGTGGAAAATATACATATAGGCACAAACTGCTCTCCTGAGGAGATTGCAATCTATATGGCCTTGTTTAAGCAATTCTGTGATGTTTTTACCGGGTCATATGAGGAGATGCCATAAATTGATCCGTCTATAGTCAAGCACGAGAGCCAAACATACCCTGACGCTAAACCTGTTCGAAAAAAGTTGAGACCTGTTAACCCGCATAAAGCGGCGGCAGTGAAGGCTGAAGTGGAAAAACCGCTGAAAGCCGGTTTTATTTATCCCATAGCTTTGATGAAATGGGTATCCAACCCTGTTCCTATTGATAAAAAGAAAGGGACCATACGCGTCTGCACTGACTTTAGAGATTTAAACAAATCCTATCCTAAGGACAACTATCCCATGCCATTTATAGATCAAATTATTGATGCTTGCGCGGGAAGTGAAGTCTTTTTGTTTATAAATGGTTTCTCTGGATATAATCAAATTTAAATTAAACTGGAAGACCAACATAAAACAACTTTCATTTGTCCTTGGGGTACCTTCACATACAAAAAAATGCCCTTTGGATTGAAAAATGCTGGGGCAACCTTTCAGTGGGCAATGAATTTTGCCTTTCATGATATTAAAGCCATTGTCGAACCTTACCTTGATGATCTGGCTGCACAATCTCGTAAGAGGATCGATCATCCAGATCACTTGCATTTGATTTTTGAATGATGCAAATACTATAAAATTCGCTTGAATCCCCACAAGTATGTGTTCTGTGTCGAGTCAGGGAGACTACTCGGATTCATTATTTCTAACAGAGGCATTCAGGTGGATTCGTTGAAAGTTGAGGCCATTGTAAATCCGCCTCCTCCTCATTCTATCAGGCAACTTCAAAGCCTGCAGGGGAAGTACAATTTTCTTCGATGTTTCATTGTAAACTATGCCAAGATTACTAAGGGTTTCATGTGCCTGTTAAAACAGGACACCCCATTTGTATGGGATGAAACTGCACAACTCGCATTCGAGGCGTTGAAAAAAGCTTTGTTTTTCGACACCATTATTACATCCACCAGATTACTCTAGGGATTTTACATTGTATCTGGCCAAATCTGAGTCAACCATAGGGGTGGTCCTAGTCTAGGAGGATGATAAGCTCCAAGAGCATGTCATTTACTATCTTAGCCGTGCTTTAGCCGGACCTAAACTGAGGTACTCCCACATCGAGAAGTTGGCCTTAGCAGCTATTTATGCTGTTCAGAGGTTACGTCACTACATCTTACTAAGGACTACGACGGTAGTAGCAGATGTTAATCCTTTTCAATATGTTTTGTCCCAACGGATAGTTGGAGGCAAATTCAACAAATGGATAGTCATTCTCTAAGAGTTTGACTTTGGATTTTACATTCGCCAAATCCAAAAAATCCTTAGTTTTTGCTGAGCTTATTGCAGAATTTCCAGTAGAAGAGGATGTAGCTATTGAAGAAGACTCATTCCTAGATGAGCACATCTTTTTGATTTCTACCTCTAACCCCTGGTATGGAGATATACTTATCTATCTCCAGACTTTGAAGTATCCTACAACTTTCTCGTGGGAAGAACAACGTAAACTATGCCTACATGCCAAGAACTACCTCATCATAGGAGATACTTTATACCGTAGGGGGGTAGATTCTGTTTTGCATCGATGTCTTACCCACGAGGAAGCATATATTGTCCTAAATGATGCCCATAGTGGAGCATGTGGGGTTCATTTATCTGGGTTAGCAACGACCTAGAAGATATTACGTGCTGGTTATTTCTAGCCCACAGTCTTTAAAGATTGTGTGGAAGTAGTGAAGCACTGTCATCCTTGTCAGCTTTACACCAGAAAAATGCGGTGACATCCCACTTCGTTATTTCCCGTCATCTCAGTGGGCCCCTTCATGAAGTGGGGGATTGATTAGGTGACGTCTAACCCAGCCTCGGCTGGGGGGCACAAATATATCATTGTCGCTGTGGACTATTTTACGAAATGGGCAAAGGCAATGCCCACCTTTAAAGCTGACAGGGAAACTGCAACTTTTTTCGTGTTCAATCAAATTATTGCATGATTTGGTATACCTAAAGTTATTGTCACTGACCATGGCAGTCATTTCCAAAATAACATGATGACTGAATTGACCACTATGCTAGGATTTAGACAAGAACCTTCATCTTCTTTTTATATTCAAGCAAACAGTCAAGTCGATGCTGTTAATAAAACTTTGAAGAGTAATCTCAAGCATACTATTAATGCAACCTGTTCCAACTGGCATATCATGCTATATCCTGCACTTTGGTCATATTGAAGTAATTTAAAAACTGCTATAGGGTTTTCACCCTTCCATCTCGTCCATGGAGTGGAAGCTGTTACCCTGATTGAATGTGAAATCCCGTCTTTAAGAATTGCTATGCATGTGTTACCTGATACGAATGAGCTTGAATAATGTCTATTACATTTAGAACACCTAGATGAACAACGTAGAGATGCACTGTCAGCAAACCAAACTCATAAAAATAGGGTCAAAATCCAATATGATAAATAAGTCAAGCCTTGAATTTTCTCTGAGGGGGAACTTGTTTTGCTCTGGGACCAAGACAAAGAACCCTTGAGGGTAGGAAAGTCCAGGTCTATGTGGTTAGGACCTTATATCATGTCGAAAGTGTTAAAGAAGGGCGCATATGAGTTGATAGATTTTGATGGGAATAAGCTGGCTGAGCCTATAAATGGGCTTTACCTGAAAAAGTACTATGCCTAGTTTTAGCACTTTTTCTTGTATTTTCTTGTATGTATTTTTATGTACACTAGTTCGTTGATTTGTGTTTTTTATACCATCTGTTGGTTGTTTCAGATGTCTTCCGAGAGGTTCATAGGTTTCGCTGATGGCGTCAGTCGCCACACTTGTAATTTAGCTTCGGCTGCATGGGTCATTTATTCGCCCTTAGGACAGTTAGTTGCCTCAGGAGGCACTTGCTTAGGTCCTACTTCCAATAATGTGGCTGAATATAGGGATGTCATTGAGCTTCTATGGGATGCTTTGTCATGTGGTATCACTCAGCTGGAAGTCTGACTTGACTCTCAATTGTTGGTTTCCCAGCTCAATCGGGCTTATCAGGTGTGGAACCCTATTCTATTGCGTTAGTTTATGCAAG
>LPNX010430907.1:10177-50551 GCA_001517045.1 Pseudotsuga menziesii | reverse complement strand
TATATATATATGTGAATATCTATCCATATAGATAGGTCGAGTCTCTGATCCTAAGATCCAGTCATAACTGTATAATATACAAAACATATACAAAATATGGATCAAAGTCCATCAAATGCTCCTAGATCTAAGCTGCACCACCCTGGTCCCCCCGGTCACCCTGCACTCTGGCTTCTTTAGCCTCCTCATCTTCAGCAGCCTCAACAACATCTATATATACCAGTACTGCTTTGGCTACCCGCCTTAGAAGGCATATCCAGATAGGCGGTACACCAACCACTAACTCCTGCATGATGGCTAGGATGTGCTCAATCCATAAGGTAGGTACTCTCTGGGTAAGCCTGTCCAGCTTCCCCTCAAGAACCCTAATCAATCCCTGGTCTTCTCCCAAGACAGGATGCACATACATGCATGGATGCCCTTCAGGGTAGATTGGTCCAATATCTACATTTTGACATTTTAGAAGGATTAGAACTCTTATACATATGTATATATCTCTATATTTAAAATTCATAAAAAATTTAAAATTTTGAAAATAAAAATCACCTAACTCTCCCCATGCTCCTCCTGGAGGGAGGAGGAGGTCATTATCACCACGGAAATCCATTCCAGCATATGGAAACTGCTCCAAAGCTGGAAACTATCGCTCTCACCAAAAGTAGAAGTCATCATCATAGACACTTTGCACTGATACACCACCTCCCTGGCGGAGGAAAATATCTCCCCACCTACTTAGCCTAGGATGACGACGAGAACAAACTGGTAGTGGCACTGCAAGACTCAATCCCGACACTCTCTCAAAGAAGAATGCTACTAGTATGCTGGAATAACCAAAATTATTCCTCCTGCCTCTTTTGAAGTCAGAGAGCTGTTTTCTCATAATCAGGATCACTCCCGAGCACCATTCATATAGGGCTCCCTACATACAGTATATTGCTAGTCTCATATATTTTCGAGTTGCAAGGTGAAGTGATGATGACCCTGCAACCCTCACTATAGTGCTCACTAACACCTGTAAAGGAAAGTTGTGAATGTGAATAATAGGGATGCAGCTACCCCTATTTTACGTGCCTGGCTCGTAGTATATATCAATATAGTTCTGTACACTTAGAGGGTCACCGCCTATGTCGATGCCTTCCAAGTTCACTGGAGCTCCCCTTCATGATAAACCAACAATAAAATAGACATCCTCAGAAATAATCTCCAAAGACTCACCTTGAATTAGGTCAAACATGCCCAAATCATGATCCCAATAATTTATCAAGAACTCCAAGAGGTGGACATTGGCCTGCATGGGTGAGGTACAAAAAAACTTCAATAAGCCACTTTGACATAAAACATTCACTGTGGGGGCATCTTGAAGAGATTCTTGGTCCATGTCTTCATGTTCTTGCTCCCTCCACTCAAGCACCATCTTTCAATCTAATAACCAAGCAATTGCCAACCATCAGATTCATAAAAATTTGAAATTTTTAACCCTACATATTCTTTTTTCACCTCACGCAGCGTATGCGACTGTCTTTTAAGGCAAGCCGCGTACTGTACGCGACTGTCTTTTAGGAAACCCGTGTACAGAACATGTGTACACGACTTTCAATGTACCAAACCCGTGTACACAGTGCTGCTTTTTTGAAGGCGTTTGAAAACATGAAATTAGGGCTCAATTTTGACAATTGCTTGGATCAAATGAAAGAGCATGGAGTGTAGTTTTACTTGACACTTGCGGATTTGGGAATGGTCCATCGGATTGTCCACACCAAGCAATGAAAGGTAGAGGTGAAAACTTGTCTCTTTTGGTTAAAAAATCAAATGGTGAGTTTTTATTTATGTTTTGAACTATTTATAGAAAATTTATTTTTCAAGTGGGTTTTTCCCTATAGTTCATAATTTTTAAAACTAATACCATATCTTTTCTTCCATGTAATAGGTTTATCATCATTTTAAGCTGTTTTTGCTTATATAGGATGGTTTTTTGTTGTTTCACATGCATTCTGCATTTATACCTACTCCATCTTAAACCTAGCATTAACATTTTGACCACGAACTATGGTATTTTTAACCATTAGCTCCTTGTCTTTACCATTGTTCTTCCATGGATAGGGCTTTCCTCCCATGAGTATCCTCATTTAGAACCTATTTTGTTTTTCGATAGTCATGCTGCAGCTATCTTAGGTTCAGGGGAATCTTTTTAGCTATTTTTCATGCCAAATTGAGCCTCATTTTGGTCTCTTTTTACAAGCTATCCCTTTATAGGACTCCCCACCCTTATGGAGTTTCTTTAGGCCCAGGTCTAACTCCTTAAAACAGAATTGACTGCTGAGTAAACTTGTCCATTCAAGCTCGTTAAGAATACGTGAATGGGCATCCACATTGGTGGTAGGTTATCTCTTTCTCAGACCATGTGGAATAATACGAGAAATGATCACTCTCTTTTCTACGGAATTGAGAAGAGTATTCTCAGGTACATGTTTATCATTTTTTCGGACATGAGGGACTAAACTTACTTAAAAGGAACTCCCGGTATGAGCTTAGTTTTCTCTTTTTCGTGCTCTGGACCTAAACATGAAAAAGATTTTGAGTGTACTTTGTGTCTTTGTCATGCTCGTTAAACACCAAGAACAAAGCATCGAGTTTATTGTTGTAAGCCCCATTTCTCGTACTCAAATGGATCTTTCTGAGTGATCTTATTTTCCTTCACACTCGTTAAACTCAAGCTATATGCTGCTCTTGAAGGAGCGTTGGGTAGATGGTAATTTAACCTTTTTTGGACATCCCTGACTAAGTACGAAAAAGGTTCACCTTTTCTTCTACGGAAGTTAAGTGAGTTCTTTAGTGGTGTGTTTTATACTTTTCCGGCCTCAGGAGACTAAATTGGATGAAAAAGGACCCCGTTGGAGTCTTCTTTGGAGTTTTCAAACTCTCTAAATATGAAAACACCGAGTGAGCATGTACTAGTTCAGGCTCATAAAATCCACGAATCAGTGACACTATCAAGCATTATTCCCTCTTCTCTTCAAGCTTGTCAAAAAATGAAGAGAGATCCGAGTTGACTTTCCCAGACTTGTTAAAATTTAAAAGGGAAGGTAAGGAAGAAGTTTTCTTTTGGTTCTCAGTTAGTGCAACATGTCATCCTTGAACAAAGCACTCTTTGTTTTTGTCCGATACTCATGTCTCAGTGTTCACTTTTCAGTTCAGCTATTACTTCGAATTTCTTACTCCTCCTCTTGTTAGTTCTACTTGGGGAATCTGATCATGTCTCCTACATGACAGATAAGTCTAGTTGTACTATCTGTAAAGTTAAAAGCTACCTTGGGTCATATCTGTGTTGTGCTCACTGTTCAAGGACTTAACCCTGTGTCTGATCTATATCCTGATTCCATCATTGTCGTATTTGTTATTACTTGTGTTTCTCTTCCTTTTCCCAGTTCCTAGTCACTCTTGTGATCCGTTGGAGGATCTATTTCCTTCCTTATCACATTATGGTTCTGCATCAGCACTTCCCGATGACGAAGACCTATAGTTTTGATGATCGTACCTCAGGATTCACTTTCATTATTGGTGAATTCCTTTGCTTCAGTTGTCGATTATCACCTATTGATTGATAATCTGTTGAATCCGCTCCATGTTCAACTTCAATAACATCTATTCACATGGCTTGGATTGTACTGGTTCTTTGGGAATCTTTATGAAGACCTTATTTTCACATCCATGGACTAAGTTGCACAAGATTATGTTGTGGTTACTTACATAGCTTCCAGATCTTTGAAGATTCATCATTATTGTATATTGTGGCTTCGATCCACCTTTGTAAAATACGTGGTCTTGTACCTGTACTATATGATGTACTCAAATATTGTAAAGGAGCTAATGTTCCAGTATATTGAACATAGCATCCTCAGATATGACTTTGTATATGACATTATTATGTATTTGTTTCAGGTACTACCTCTGCTCCATTGGACTTCTGAGTTCTGCAAAGATAATGATTATAATGTATTTTTTCCATCGCTTCCCTCTGACCTCACACATTAGGGGGCATCTGTTATAAACCCAAACGGCACTTCTCCATCCGAGTGTCGACAATTCCTTATGTTGGTACACAAAAGGACATTTTAGGATTGAATTTTGTCAAAACACTATAGATGGGCATGACATGAGATGCATTTATCCTTCAACCAGCTTGCCATTTTATTTTTCTAAGTGTAGATTGGAGTACGTGACTATCTCCATTGAAAATGGCATACATACGCGACTATTCTCGTTGACAACTCGCGTACTGTATGCGACTATCTCCATTACAACTTGCGTATAGATCTATATGCGGGTTTCATTTAAGAGACTCGCGTGTCATACGCGGGTTGCCTATATTAATAGTCGTGGACATCTCCATTCGACATTAAAAAATATAAATCATGATTAATGGAGTTTAGTTGGGCCTTAATCATCAACTACCCCAACCATATCAACCTCCTCAACCTTCGAAACTACTCTATTTCCCAAAGTATAAATAGAGGCCTTGGGGAGGGTATTAATCAATCAATTTTGGAGAGAAAAGTTATGCTGGTGGTATATCTTCAGAAGTCTTGGAGTAGTAGAACTCAGAGTCCTTTGGTTGCAGAGGAGTCCTTGTCTCAGGCATTGGGTTGTACACTTATCTCATTCACTAATTGTTAATAAAGATAATTCTTCTTCCAACATTGTGTTGAGTCTCTTTCATGTATTAGGGTTTGATGAATATATTTGATTAAGCACTATATATGTTGTTTATCTAACCTATTATATATACATGTATAAGATTGTACTTGGAGAATTTGCTCTTTGCAGGTGAAAGAGGTGCATCCTTGAAAGCTTTGGAGAGAAGTAGAGGGGAAGAAGATAAAGCTTGGATCAACCGTCGGTAATCAGGTGAGTCCAATATTTCTTCCTATTTCCTTTTTGTACTTAGATAAAGCTAATTGTCTGCAAGTTTTAGAAGTAAGTTGGTAACCCTAGACCCTAGGTTATAAGGGTGTTTATTGCTGAACAACACATGGGGATGTATATTTCTCTCATACAATGAGTTTTTTGGACTGATAGAGGGTTGCATATTTGTATATAAGATTATAATGGGCCCATGTTAAACCGATTGGTCAATATCTGTACATAAATATGGAAATCATTATCGGTATATTAAGCGTATTTCATGTGAATAAAATTCATGAGTATGAAATGGTTGTAACCATTAGAATAATTTTTCTTGTAGGGAAACTTAATATGCCCTTACCTAAAAAGTAAAGAAGGACATGAATTTAGAGTCATTCATGTGGGTGAGCTTGAAAGAGAACAATTCGAGAGGTTCCTATGTCTCTTGGAAAGCAGACAAAATAGATGGCTTAAATTTATTCTGATAGATGTGGAGACTCCTGAAGATATTCCATCTTATTTAGGTTCATGTGTCAAAGAAGAGATTAAGATATAGATGAGAATAAGTCTCCATGATGGGGGACCCAGATTATGATTCTCACATTTACATGGTGAGAGGGAGTTGCTAGTCTCGATAGATCCCGAAGAACTAGTGTAGCTGGTTGATGTACATCCTGTAAAAAAGGAGATATGCATGATTCTCATAATCCAAAAGGAAACTTAGAACAACATTCAAGAATCTTGTTATGATTCTTATGATTAGAGGTGTGGAAGTACCAGATAAGATTTTCCTTAATTAAGGAAAATGTGCAGCAAAGAACCTGAAGAGTTTTAGGATGATGGATTAAAAGTAAATGGCCATCTATATGAATAGAAATATGAAGTTTAGATCAGATTTGGAAGATCTCAAAAAGTTAGATGAGATGAACCTAGTTAGTCACAGGTCCTAGGATCAGTCATGTGCTTTACAGTTTGTGCATATACATGTACATAGCATGTGTTGTGGTACCTACTTGGTACAAGTTTGTGTAGACTCATATATGTCTTGGTCAGTGAAATATAATTTTAAAGATATATGAAATATGACTAGTATAGTGATTGAGGAAGATCACATATCTTGCTCTAGATAGATCATGTTGAAAAGAAATACAGATTTTTGAGGATTCTACTCAGTTATATCGAGACATGGTACATATCCACAGATGAGCAATACTTCCAACATTATTACTAAAGCCATTGTACGGGACAAGCTTGGTATAGTAGAAAAAAACCCCTCCAGTTGAAGAGGGAGTATTGACGCGTCTTCATAGGCAGCATCAGATGAAATCCCCATTAGTTAGTCATGGTACATGACTTAGGAAGCCACAAGTTGTGATATCTTGTGGAGAGAATCCACATGAGCAAAGACATGGTCAAAGTCTCAGAAACTATTGATATTCAAGAAGAGTTAGAGTTTGGACTATCAAAAAACAATTAAACCTCTCGGAGAGGAAGTTGGGGTGCTGCAATATAAAGAGAAGCATAACCGAGAAAGTGATCATGAATTGAAGAACATAACAGAGAATGGAAAGCTCACAGAGAAATTCTCTAGATAGAAGAAGATTAAACAAGACAACAAATGTTGACGAGTGAAAGAAAATATAATACTATCTTTCTGCATGTTATTACACATTCGTTGTATAATGTTTTATGTGATGGATATAAAATCCATGGTTTCTAGTTTAGAGAAACTGTATTCTGGATTGGATCCAGATTATGCTACTTTGTGTTAGTAATTGGTTGGTATTTGAGCAGACCTGTTGTATTTTATGCTTACTACTAGGCATATGTTTGAGTACCTTTGAGGTACATTAGAATAAGCTCTTTATTGTATTTGATACGTGGCAAACCTGTTATTTGATTATGTTATCCAAGTATTGTTTTAGTTTGATAAAATCGATGTAATCTTACGTACTACAAAATCTAAGTGTATTGTGGCTAGTACTATAGAAGCAATATGTATGTATGAGAGTACTATAGAAGCAAAATGTGTTTTGCAGATAGTGTTGCATACCGAGGAGTAGTGTAGCTTAAGAAGATACCTACTAGGGTGAAAGAATTGGGCCTACAGTCATTAGGTGTTAATAGTCAAGCTTTTTTGAAAACCCTATATGTGTGTTATGATAAAAACACATTGAGATGAAGTTTTACTTCATTGTAGTCATGGTCATGTAAAGTGAGTTCCAGTACATAGGTACTGATGAGGAGATTACAAATTTGTGACAAGCCTCTATCTTTGACGAAGTTTAGACACTTCCGAGATAAGCTTGGTATGGCAGAGAATGTCTTCCTCACTAAGAGGGAGTGTTGAGAGTACATCTTTGGGAGTTATTCTCCATGACCTTATGTTGTATTAAGATCTGAGACTTGTGTTGTAATCAAGTCCAAAATCTATGTTGTAATTAGGTTCATATCTTCTCTATGACCTTATGTTGTATTAAGGTTCGATAATTGTGTTGTATGAAGTCCGAAACTTAGATTGTATTAAGTTCACATGACATTGTCATATTCGAGATATATGCTTGTACTAGGATCTTATGGTTAAGATCATGACCTTATGTTAAGGTATGAGACTTGTGTTGTATCAAGTCTGGAACATATGGTGTATAAAGTTCACATGACTTATGTTGTATTGAGTCTCAAGTATATACTATGTGATGTATGCTAGTCATGGTCAACAGGTGCTACAAGTCTCCTTTAGGGATTATCTACCCCTAGAGTGATTTACTTTAGCATGCGACTATATGACATGGGGTAATACATATGATCATAGGTTTGGAACAATGATTATGAGTATGATATGATATAGAATTAATGAAAACACATATGGACCATGCAGGGAAAATTAATATGAGCACAAAGATAGAGAGAGAATTTGAATTACCCATGACTACCACCAAGTGAACTTGAATGATAAAGACATCAATTGAGTATTAATTATGATAAACACGTTTAAGTTAATTAAGGAATCAACTCCTTAATTTATGCAAGTAGTTGTTGGAGATGACACTGATGGAGTTACATTCAGTTCTATTTAGTTAGATTCAGTTATGTTTAGTTACATTCAATTTTGTTCAGTTAAATTTAGTTGTGTTTAGTTACATTAAGTTCTGTTCAGTTGCATGCAGTTCCATTAAGTTGCATGCAGTTCCATTCGGTTCAGTTCAGTTCATTCAGTTAACAACTCATTTAGAAACAATTAAACTCTGTGAATTAATGGAGGGTGCAAAACTTCTTTGTGGTAGATAATTATGGAGTGCCAACTTGAAACCAAGTTAGTGAGTGCGCATAGTTGAAGATAAAACAATGTTCCCAATGCCAACTAATTACTGAAGCATGCAATATTTGCTACCTTCCTTGTATGACCTAATTTGACTTGTTATTAAAGTGCTATGCACTTGGAAAGATCATCACAATGTTCCATTTGATCTCTACTCCCTAGTGCTCTCGGAGAAGGCAATCTGCTTTATGTTGTAATCATTCTCTGCCAATTATCAACCATACTCTAAGATTATTTGTTGGGTTTTTATCCTCTGAATCCGTGGAGGGTTTTCCTAGGGTATATCCCCTGTTCTCTGGTTTGATTTATGTCTTTGGATTATTGATGAGATTCATCTGCACTGTTATTATGGATTAAAGTTTTAAAGTTCAATTATATTCATATTTTTGCTCAATCACTAACATTTCATTCATGGCTAGTATCAACCTTCTAGATTTTGAAATACTAACTAATGGTGCCATTCATCATGCTCCTACATGGCCTCTCATGCCTACCAAAATACCCTTGGATATCCCTAAGTTTGAAGGGAAGGTAGGAAAGGACTCTTAGAACCATATCATGTTGTTCCATTAATGGTGCTCATCCATTAACATCGTAGATGATTTTATTTGGTTACATCCGTTTCAAAGGAACTTTACCGACACTATTTCCAAGTGGTATATTGAGCAATCCCATGGGATGCATTCCAACTTTGTGTCCCTAGATTCAACTTTCTTGACGTTCTTCCATTTACCTGTCTGTTACGACAAGGGAGTCGAAATCCCATTGTCATGTTGTCAAACCTCATCCACCCTATCACAGCTCACATCCATGTGTAGCGTCGATTTAGAAGAATTTGTAAGATTAAGATCGACGACTGTATCTTCTTAGAGCAGGTCCTTAAATCTATCCTCATTGCTATAGCCAAGAAGGTCGCCTCTAAGCACCCACAAATTGAAGAAGAAGCCATTCTTAAGGCTCAATAGTATGATATTGTGTATGTATAGTTTGATTACCTATATACGATCATTCCCGATGCTCTTAGAGGTGAATCCTCCTGAAAGGGTCCTATGGGGGCATCCCATACCATTGATGGTGTTATTGGAGTTGTTGCATCCCATACAAATCCATATTCACCTTACCCTTCACCTTCGAGTGGTTATGTGTATGGTAATCCACTGAGTGTCGAGCATCATCATTAGAGCCCTGCACTTGCGCCGTAATATCCCCTTGATCCATCTTTCTCATCCTCACATGGAGGAACAAGTACCTTCTATTCGTCTACTCCTTCAGCCCCCCGTGTTCATGGACCCTCATGTAGTGGCACCATGTATGGTGGTTCTTCAATTTACTATGTGGCTCCTCAAACCATAAACCCTTAACACCGTTTTTTCTGGAACATTGCTAGCCCCTCCATTGCAACGACACCTTACGAATCCCCCTTTTCCTCATGGGAAAATTTAAGCTCAATAGAATAAACTTGCCTCACTTTCACCCAATAACCAACAAGTACATTCAAAAGATTCCAAAAAGAATAACAAGGGGAAGAACAAAGGAAATAACCATCAACTGAAAGGTGGGGGCAACCCCACTAGCCCTCTCGATGACACTAGAGGCAATCCAAACCCCTAAAATTAGGATCCTAACAAGCCTCACAAGCAAGGTAATCACTATTGGTTATTTACTAACCATCTATGTTCCTTTTGCAGTGTTTACAGACATTACTCTCACCATTAACCCCATCTAGATAAGGCTAGGCAATTGTGGAATGAGTCCAATTGACGTGAAGTGGATAATGCCCCACAAAGGAAATCAAATATGCCTCCACCTCATACAATCCAATCACAACTTATGGCCCTGCAAAATCCCTTTCTAATGTAAGGGGTGGTTAAAACACAACTTATGGGACCTTATCCATATCTAGCATCATCTTTCAATAATCCCCATGATCCTTGTTTCCAGCATCTTCTCTGGATGTCCAATGATATCGATTTCCAAACTAGACATAACCAATATGGTTTAGCTACTAATACCTCTCATACTGATCAAGAAAAAGACTCCATACAAGTCGAAGAACCTTTTCACCTACTTCGTTTGGATATGAACGATATTGCTAAGATCCCCAAGGTCCCTTTGTGTTGTTTAGTGAATAACCCCAATGGTTGTGAAACTCCTATATATTGCATTTTGGATGACTTGGCTCATTCCCTAGCTGCTATGTTTATGTTATATGTTCTTTAGAGCTATCCTACACAACATAAAGTGTTATTGTCCTCTGTAGGTGTGATCGATCCTTTTGATACTCACCTCATGATGTTTGATCTTGATCAAGCAAATCATTGGATGCCCTTTTTAGTATGCTTTCAAATTCCTGTAACCATCAAGAACTTGGTTATTCATTGGTATATCATCGATGAAGGTGCCTCCTCCTATGTCATGTCTACCAATGTTTGGTATAATCTTGGTTCCCTTGAACTTGCATCGTCCCTTATCGTGTTGTTCATTTACGATGATTGTGTTACTCAATTGCAAGGTCTCCTACAGAACGTTCCTATCCTGTTAGCTGGGAATATGGTTTGGATTGACATCAAGGTTGTCAACACCCAATTATATTACAACCTCCTACTTGGGTATAATTAAATGTATGCTATGTAAGCAGTTGCCTCTATGATTTTTAGGGTTATGATGTTCTCCATGAAGATAAGATTGTAAAATTGAATCAATTGACCTATTATGATCCTAAGAGGTTGGCTTGTTCGGATCACGTCCTACCTATGGTTGAGAACAATTTTAGATTCTTATCCATCCCTTCATTTATGAGTCTTATTTTGAGTATCTTTTAGGATGCTTATCTAGTTAGGTATTTTCAGGCCTTAATCTTCTAACCACGAAATGTGGAGATATCAAAGTTGTGCACTATCTCCTTTGAGAATCTACCGCTTAACCTCAACCTCCACCCTATCCTAATTATTCGTTAGGGAACATATGGGGATCTATACCTAATCATAATATCCCATTTCTATTTCCACCTTCTAGAATAGTGAGCATGCCCATGATGTCTATGCTCAACCTTTCGGGTTTACCATTAGGATTTGGTACCTTACTCCACCTAAATTTCCCTCCAAATTGCAAGTCATATTGACTCCTATACAATCGATTAATACTTCCAATGACCCACCTCCTTGAGTTGTGAAGGAAGCTCCACCCACCACCCAACCTTCTCCGAAAAAAAGGTTGAGGGCAAAACAAAGCTGAACTAGTATTTTAATCCCCTTCATACTACTACAAAATGAACACCACTGCCTTGTGTTGTGTGCAATGCCTTGGGTCAAGCCACTCATTAGTGTTCATAATTTCTCATCTTATGCACTCATCTTGAAATGATAGAGGAGAAGACCGATGATAACACTCTAATTGTCCATATCCCTAAGTCTCCCAATAAGTGCAACAAATCCTTTTGCATGAACCATCCCTATGCATTATGTGGCCTTTATTGTCACTATTCACATTATTGTATTGATCTCTCCTAATTTTGGTCCATATTGGTTGATTTGCATCGACTCTCTCTAATGTCCCAAGTCACCACACATATCCCTCTATTCTATTTATTTGATTATTTTGAAGCGATGAAGAGATTCTCAAAGCCCTTACAGAACCAAAAACCCCCTGGAATGACATGCACCATCGCACATCATTCTAGAGGAACCTACTCTTCCTTCTTTGTCTTTGGATAATTTCTCCAATGAATTAAAATACTTTACCCCTCATGTTAATGTTGATTGGTTTAAAAATCCAATCCCATCCTCAAATGTCTTTGAATAAGGTAATATGGCCAAAATCTCTCCCACTATCTAGGTGACAATTTCAGTTAAAACAAGTGTCACCAAGAACATTATCTTAGGTACTTCTTGTATTCCTGAAGATATTTCCTCTTATAAGGTGCTATTTCAAGAGTTCATGACATTTTTGCTTGGTCTTATGCCGAAATTCCTAAGCTCTACCTTGCCATTGTTGAACACCATTTTGATACATGGCCTGAGGTTGCAGTGGTGCACCAAATGAAGATACTCATTCACCCTTCGAAAGACCCAACCATTAAATCCAAGATCAACAAGTTGCATAAATCTAGTTTCATTTATCAGATTGTGTGCACCACATGGGTATACAATCCTATTCTAGTCAACAAATATCAAGGCACCATATGTGTTTGTACGGACTTTCTGGATCTAAATATGGCATGTCCCAAAGACTATTATATCATCCCCTTCATCAACCATATTATCGATTCTTTTGTTATTCATGAGGTTCTTTCTTTTATGGATGGATTCTTGGGGTATAACCAGACTCAAATATGCCAATAGGACTAGTATAAAATTTCCTTCACGACCCCATGGGGAACCTTTGTTTACATAATCATGCATTTCATGACCAAGAACGATGGATCCAATTTCCAACATGCCATGTAACATTCGCTTGAATCGCCTCAATTGTTTATTTTGTGTCCCTGCGACTGATTTTTAGGATTCATCATTTCGCAAAAAGGGATCACCGTCAATCCTTTGAAGGTTCAATCCATCATTGACCTTCCCTATCTGAGGACCTTGCACCAATTGGAAAGTTTTCAGGGCAAGGTGAACTTCTTACGTCGATTCATATCGGATTATGCGACGTCAGTTAATGGATTATTGTATTTTCTTCATTCAAACGTTCTTTTCATTTGGGTTGAACAAGCGAAATCATCTTTTGATGCATTGAAACAAGATCTTACCTCTGCCCCTTTGGTTTTCCCTCCGAACATTACAAAGGATTACATCCTTTACATTTCAATATATGATTATGCCATTGTCAGAGGGCTCATCCAAGAAGATTTTGATCATCAAGAGCACATCATATATTACATGAGTAAGAACTTGTCTGGTCCATGTCTTTCATATCCTCATTAGAAGAAGCTAGCCACAACCATTGTCTTTTTTGTTCAGAATCTTTACCATTAAATACTCTTGAGTAGAACTAAAGTCATTGAAAACTTGAACCCTATGGTATATCTCTTGAATCATACCATATCCAAGTTTCAGTTGCTAAACAGATCATTATCCTAGAAGAATATGACCTCAAATTGTTTACCCCCAAGAGCACAAAGGATTTGGCTTTGGCCCAACATATCATGTATTTACCATCTACTTTTGTGTTGTCCCTTGTCACTTATCACCTTTCGGATGAACATTTGTTCACCATATCTTTCGATGATCTTTGGTACAGGGACATTCTCATGTATCTACACACCCATAAGTTTGGTCCTCACCTCAACTATGACAATCCTCATCTTATTTGTCACCAACCCCCCGATACCTCCTTATCGATGATATTCTATATCAATGAGGAATCAACATTATCTTGCGATGATGTCTTACACACGATGAGGCCTAATGAGTCTTAAATGAATTCCATAGTAAATCATGTTGTGTCCATCTCTTGGGAATGGATTCCGCCCAAAATGTCATCCATGTTTGTTATTTTCGGCCTACCTCTTTTCCAATTGCACTGTGTTAGTCAAACACTGTCATAATTTCCAACTTTTTGACCCAAAGAAAAGAACCCCTCTTGCATCGTTACATCCGGTCATTATTGTTGGTCCCTTACTCAAATGGGCCATTGATTTCATGGAATGCAATCCTACGTCATCCTATGGCCATAAGTACATCGTAGTATATATCGACTATTTCACCAAATTGGTGGATTCCATGCCAACCTTTAACTATACTAGGGTCACTACGACACATTTATTTTTTAACCACAATATTACTTGATTTGACATCCCTCACCAATCATTATCTGATCACAACTCTCATTTTGAGGAGACCATCTAGGAAGAACCTTCACATCTTTTGAAATTTGTGCAGCAATTTTTGTCTGCATATTACCCTAATGGAAATGGCCAAGTTGAGATTGTTAACAAAATTATCAAAGCCATGCTCCAAGGGACGGTGGATAAGTACAAGTCCAATTGGAATCATATGCTCTTTCTATCCCTATGGGCATATTAGGATTCAAACAAAACCATGATGGGGTTTACTCCATTCCACCTTGTTCATGGAGTGCAGTCCCTTCTCCCTATCGAGTGTCAAATCCCTTCATTGCATCTTGCTGTCAAAATTTTTCTAGAGGCCTCTACTCTGGAACAATGCTTGTTCACTCTAGAGCAAGTGGATGAGTATGTTCATGTGGCACTTCAAAAAATTGAAGATGCCAAGTAGTGGTTGAAATCACACTACAACACCCATGTCCACCGACACACGTTCTAGGAAGGTGAACTTGTCCTTATCTATGACAAAGCCCATGATAAAATTGGAAAATGATAAGTTGAGTCTATGTGGCAAGGACCCTATATCATGAAACATTTTCTTGAAAATGGGGTATAATTCCTTTCCAAGTTGATGGCAACTCTTGAATAAACCTCTGAATGGGTTGTATCTCAATAAATTCTATGTGTAAACCAAATAAGTCTTGTTTGTTGTATCATAATTTTATTTTCTTTTTTTTCCCCTTTTCAAAGTGATCCTTATGTTTTGTTTCATTGGTCTTATCAAATGGATTATTATTTTGATGTCTGTGTTTGTTATGTCCACGATGAAAGTAGATATTGTTTGGATCTCTCCATGTCTACGTGGTTTCTCTATTCCTTGTCATATGAATTGATCCATAGGAGTGGTGAGTGTATTGGTGCATACACCAATAACCAGGCAGAATACGATGTCGTGATTGGCCTCCTAGATGATGCCCTCCATATGTCCATTCATTTACTTTGTGTTTATCTAGATTCCTAACTACTTGCGACATAATTGATCAAGTGTTATTGTGTATGTGATTCTTTCCTTTTTAGAATGTTTTCGTGCACTAGACTAGTGATTAGATAGTTTGAATCCATTAGATTCATACATGTTACTAGGAGTCTAAATAGTATGGCAAACCATATGGCTAATGACATTCTAGATTAACATATTCAACATTAATAACAATAAAATAAATCATTCATATGTATTCATAATCATTGTGCATCCACATGTATATAAATCCATGCAAAACCATAACATCATCATCATAATAAAAGGTCCATGTAAATAAAAATTTACATCCATGTGCATCTCTCTCTCTCTCTATATATAAGCATATGTCCAAAATATATAAGTGTTTACAATAAGGAGCCCCGAAAACTCTGTAAAAGTGATACATTTGTAAAAAAAAAACATGTCCATAGCATGGGGGGAAACTCTACAAGTTGTCAACTAATCGTCAGAGGAGTCCTTTGACTCTTCCCCAACATTGTTAGGTCCTATTTGAGGTATGTATCCTCGCATGAGGTCTCAAATCCCTTAGGACACCATGAGTAGGTGATGCATCATTATACACCACTAAGGGGGTACTTGGTAGCACAACGCAATCAACTCATCATCTAAATGCTTCCATCCATCATTAGATACTCTATCAAGAAGTCATTCTATGTCCTATGTCTCGGTGTAGTCCCTCTTGGACCACATCGACACTCCTCTTCCTACGCTATTCTTGAGAGGCAGGGTCGAGTCCCTCCACCCTACCATTCCATCTCTAAAAATCGGTTAGGGGTATCAGACCCACATACTCACACACATATGAGTAGTCATCAGTACCATGATCACATCATAAAATTTAGCTACCATCTATGCTAGTGGTGTAAACACATCTATAATCATAATGCATCAGTAAGACATATTGTCGGGTCCCTAGGGCTAATCGGGACGTTGGGGTTTCTCTAGGTTACCCATGAAGTCCAGGGATAGTCCTCGATGACTAATGGAAGTTGTCACCACTATGAAAATAATCAAAGGCTGAAGATGTTTCCTAGAGCACTTCCTCCCTCTTAAATCATCATCTTGACCCATTTTCACATCTTAGGATCCATAGGACTGCTATCTTGTACTGTTATGTGAGATCACAACATAGGCACTCTCTCAAAGAAGAATGCATAGATAAAAGTGGTGAGCCCAAAATCTCCACTGTGTCATCTTTAGTGGTTTAGATATCACCGAACTATTGTCAGGAATACCTAGTCCCACCTAAAGTAGGTCCCAATTGACACCTTATTTACCATAAGCATATGAGCACCAAAGATATTGTGGGTCCCACTTGATCGTAGTATTTATTCAACTCTTATTGTCACCACCTATGTCTCCATGCTCTTTATACCCACCAGGAGTAAGTAGGATCCATCCAATTGCACGTCATCCATGAAATGATGAGACAAAATGTCCTCCATGTCCACATCTTGTGGACATACTACCCAAATCTTGTATATGACCCCTAGCCATGGGAGTCCTGTCATGAAGTGCACATCTTGGAGGGTGAGATCTATACACTAAACCTGTATACATCTTTATCCCAATACTCAATAATTATGTTTAATAGTAGCCCTACCGACCTCATCAAGGGGTTCTCAGTAAACTTGAGAAACTCATGTTGTGCAAGGCTATCTCTAACATGTTGATCATTGATTATAACTAACATGATGTCTACAACATCACTTTCCCTGCAACTCACCCTCATCCTACAACTTTTAAGCCAAAGCTGTGACTTAACTCGCACCTTGTTAGGGGAAATCAATAACCTAAGTCACTACTTTGCTATTGACAGGTGCAACCTGAGGTTACACCTGTTTCTCAAACAATCATGACCTGGTCCCTAATGTCGAGGAAACTCCTGCTACCTAGGTCATTTGGATTCCCTTAAAAGTCAAGATCCATCACTAAAATACTCAAGGGGTTTGCTAAGGACCTTTGGAAGATTAAATAAAAAAACCAAATAGGCAGAATTAAAGAGGAGGATGTGACCACTAATTTGCAAGTAGTAAAATCCAAATCTTATTATCGAATCATGAGAAATCAACGTCTAAAGTTATGGGATTTCCACACTCCTCCAATGATGAATAATGAAATGACATCTAGTTTGGTGGGCCCACCCTTAGCTAATTTCGTTTAGGCCATGTTTTTATTCTAATCCTCACAGCCTCATACTACGTCCTTTTGCATCGTCATTTGCACCATTGGAATGTTGATTAAATTGTCATTGTTGGCAACATAGATCAGGACAAAACTGTAGAGTTTGCAGTTGGTTTGTTTAAATAGAGAAAGGGAAAAGGATCCGCAAAGTAAATTTGGACATAAGATAAAATCCCAAATCGCCAAAGTGAAGTTCCATGTTTGATAGCCGATCAATGGACGAGGAGGATTCCACAAGTGATAGACGGTTCATAGGAGTTACAGAAAGAGATTTGCAGGAGGATATTGCGGAAGCCCATTTTGAAAAAGTTGGAAGGCACATCTGCAATCCAAAACCGACTACAAAAAGAACGTTGCGACCACATAATTGTGGAAGTCATTTTTGAAATTGGGGAAATGCATACCTGCAACTCGCAATTGCGAAAGGAAGGAGTTCTCGCAGATTGCAGAAAGATCATTGCAAAAAGGGTAAATGCGGAAGCCTATTTTGAAAAAAGTTGAATGGCATCCCTGCAACCCGCAACTCACAGATTGCGGAAAGGACGATTGTGGAAATATAGTTGCGAAAAGGGTAAATGCGGAATCCTGGTTCAAAAAAATTGAAAGGCATCTCCACAACTTGCAATTGTGGAAGGAAGGAGTTCCCACAGAATGCATAAAGGGCGATTGCAAAAAGATCATTGCGGAAGGAGTTTACAGAAGGAGGATGTGAAAGTGCACCCGCAATTGCGGCAGGAAGGAACGCTCGCAAATTGTAGAAAGACAGTTTACAGAAAGATAAATGCGAAAAGGTCATTGTAGAAAGGTAATTGTAGAAAGGTCATTGCAGAAATCATGTGAGAAATTTTTGAAGAGTCATGATGAAGATACATGACTATAATATGAAGGTATATAAGTAAATCTTTAAACCTTCGGACAAGAGTCTCTGTACATTCAATTGGAAGATCTAAAGGTGTAGAGAAGTTAGAGATCAAATTATCGTAAGAGGGAGGTTGGGAGGCATAAGGACATGATGCAATCCTGCAGGGGGTCGTAGCCTCCTCACAGTTGTTGCAGGTAAAGAGGGCATTGGTGCATCCTTCAGTTGTCGCTGAAAAACTTGGGTGTTGGTGCATCCAACAAGTTGGTGCTTGTAAACTATTTGTAAATATAATTTTGAATTAATAAGAAGTATTGGTGGTTTTCCCAATTGGGGTTCCACAATAATATTGTGTAGTCTGTGTTCATTGTTGATTTTGTTTTAAATGATAAACATTTAAATATATTTCTTAATACCTATTCACCCCTCCCTCTCAATATTACTTGATTTTCTAACAATTGGTATTAGAGCGGGCTCTTCACTAAAATTTTAAACACTTGAAGAGAGATATTTTATCACTACGGATCAACAAGTAAAAACATCCTTCAAGGTTCCAATATTTAATGGAGAAGATTATGCTTTCTGGATCATTAGGATGAGAATCCATATAATGTCTATTGGACTAGATATTTGGATGTTTGTAGAAATAGGGTATATATATCCAAAATATCCTCCCATAGATATTTAAGGAATAACACAATTTGGATATAATGCTAAAGCTGTTAATGCAATCTTGGTTGGATTAGCCAGACCAGTCTTTGCCAAAGTGATGCATTGCAAAACAACAAAGGAGATATGGGAAAAATATTAGACCATATATGAAGGAGACATCAAGGTAAAAAGGGCCAAACTCCAGATTTTTAAAACTCAATTTGAAAGTCTAAAAATGAAGGAAGAAGAAAACGTTTCATAATACTTTGAGGGAATTGATGAAATCGTTAATGCAATTCAAGGGCTAGGAGCAGAATTGAAAGAAAAGGAAATAGTTGAAAAAGTACTAAGATCACTTCAAATGATTTACAATCCGAAGATTTCCACCCTAGAAGATAGAGAAGAGCTTGACAAACTCACCATGGAAGAACTATATGGGATCCTCATAGCTTATGAAAAGAGGATTGGGCAAGATAATTCTCAAAAGAAGTAAGCATCTTTTAAAGCATATAAGGTAGCTAATCAATCTAAAACAAATATTCAATCAAAAGAGTATGATGATGAAGAATCACTTGTTGTTAAAAATATTAAGAGAGGTATTGGTAAGTACAAAGGGAAATTACCCTTAAAATGTTTTAATATGGGGGAATTGGTCACTTTGCTTCCAAATGCCCTTATCCCAAACAAGAAGAAGATGATGAGTACCTTGAAGATTCAAATAAGAACAAAAGGATTTTAAAGAAGAAAAACAAAAAGAATACCTTTTAATCCATGGATGATAACTGCTCAAATGAGTTTAGTGAAGATGAAGATGATGAATTCCTATTCATGGGTATAGAGAACAAAATCCTTGAAGAAGAAATAGAATGTGTGGTAGATCTTGAAGTAGAACTTGTAAGTGCTCTTGAAGAATTAGGGAAGTATAAAAGGATGTACAAAAAATAAACAATTCATATGACATAATTTGAGGAGAAAAACAATGATGCAAAAAGAATTATTGCTGACTTAAAAAATCAGATTTAAGAAGCCGAAAAGGTTGAAAACAATTTAGAAGAACAACTTAAGAAAAGAGAGCAAGAATTATAAAAGTTCAAAGCTAAATCGATCTTGCTTAAAAAGAAGACAAATGAAGAATCCTTTAAATCAAACTTTAAGAGCACTTCAAAAACTCAGGATGACATCCTAAGTTGTTAAAGATCGATTAGTAATAAAACTGGACTAGGTTATGACAAAGGAAAGAAGGCATAACAATCCTCTTTCATAAATAAAAAAGGAAAGAAAAGAAGTTACGCTGATACAATTATGAGACAGTTGTAAAGGAATACAATAAAAAATTTGCTCGATCTCAAAATGAAAGCAGGACAGAGAATTTTCCAAGCAAACACTAACAACTCTTTTTGGGAAATTGTTATGCCTGTAACAATTTTGGACATATAGATAGAAATTGTAAACTAATGGTTCCTATTGGGAAAGACATTACATCACAATCTCCTTTCCATAAAAATAATGTCACTAGAAGCAATACAAAAGGAAGAAACTATAATTCTTTTGCTCCTCTACAGATTTATAGTATAGAATGTTACAAATGTGATAATCAATGTCACATTGCTAGAAATTGTAAACTAGTGATTCCTATGGAGAATGACACCACAAAATCTCAAGGCAACGAGGAGAGGAAGGTTTGGAATAATAAGGATGATGTGGAACGTTAAATAGCTATATGTGCAATAGAAAAACAAAATCTATGGCATGTGGATAGTGGATGCTCAAAACACATGGTAGGAGACCCAAATAAGTTTATAAGCATAAAAAGAAATAAAAAAGGAAAAGTCACTTTTGGAGATAATATATCCTCTAAAATAATTGGGAAGGGTACAATGGCTCTTAGAGACAAGATGAAATATGAAAATGTTTTTCTTGTAAAGAACTTAAAACCTAATTTTTTAAGTGTGATCCAAAAATGTGATCAAGGACACATATGTATATTCGATTTCAAGAAGTGTGAAATTAGAAGAAAAGGTATAGGAAAACTTGTTGGGACTGTTGTGAGAACTCCAAACAATGTGTACATTCTAGGAAATGAAAAACAATGTTATATTATTCAAATTGATGAAAGTTTGCTATGGAATAGAATAATGGGGCACTTGAACTTTGACAATCTTGTAAAATTCAGTAAGAAGGGAGCTGTAAAGAATTTTCCAAAGATCATAAAACCACCAAATCATGTTTGTAGACACTGTATTAATGCGAGGCAAACAAGAACAAGCTTCAAGGTCAAAGAACATACAACCTCTTAGCCATTAGAAATAATTCACACCGATCTTTGTGGACCAAGAAGGACTAAAAGCTTTCAAGGTGAACATTACTTTAAGTTATTAATCGATGATTATACAAGGATGACTTGGGTGGAATTTATTAAAGAAAAATCAAAATCCTTTACGAAGTTCAAAGCCTTCAAAGTGCTTGTTGAAAATGAAGCAAATATCAAGATTAAATGTCTAAGGTCAGATAATGGTGGTGAGTTCACCTCAAATAAATTCAATGAGTTTTGTGAAACACATGGAATCAAGAGGCAATTTTCAGCAATAAAAACTCAGCAAAATGGAGTTGTTGAGAGAAAGAACAGGAGAGTCCAAGAAGCAGCCAGAACTATGCTTAATGAAGCAAAACTTCCTGATGGATATTGGAGAGAAGCAATATATACAACTGTCTATGTACAAAACAGAGGACAACTCAGAGTGAATAGTGACAAGACTCCGTATGAGCTATGGTTTGGAAGACCAACTTCACTTAAATATTCTAGAGTTTTTGGAAGTAAATGGTACATAAAAAGATAGGATGAAAATCTAGGAAAGTTTGAATCTAGAACATATGAAGGCATATTTCTTGGGTATTCTTCCACCAAAAGGGAACACATATGTTATAATATAACGTTGCACAAGATCATAGAAAGTGCAATTGTAACTGTTGATGATACTAAACCAAGAAGAATACAAATCCAAGAAAGTGTGGATGTTAAAGAAACTAATGATGAAGAAATAGATGATATATAAAAAGAAGAAATTTCACAAGAAGAGGATGTTTTTGAAGAAGAAGAAGAAGAAAAAGTAGAGAAAGAAGAACCACAAGAAAATGAGAATGAAGACTCTCCAAGATCAAACACAAAGACACCATCTAGGAGGGTTCAGAAGAATCATCCTAAAAGTCAAATAATTTGTGACAAATATTCAAGAGTTAAAACAAGAATGAAATTATTTTATGATGAAGAACAAGCACTAATTTCGATAGTAGAACCCAAAACATTTAAAGAAGCTAGAAAAAGTGAGGATTGGATCAATGTTATGAATGATAAACTTGATCAAATAGAGAAGAACCAAACTTGGGAACTTCTCCCAAGGAATAAGGGAATGAATGTTGTTGGAACCAAATGGATTTTAAAAGCACGTTCAATGAGCATGGTCACATGACAAGAAACAAGGCCAGATTAGTATGCAAGTGATATGCTCAACTAGAAGGTGTTGACTTGGAATAAACATTTGCACATGTGGCAAGACTTGAAGGTGTTAGGATATTTTTAGCTTTTTCATGCTACAAGAATTTTAAAGTGTACCAAATGGATGTAAAATATGAATTCCTTAAAGGAGAAATTGAAGAAGAACTCTATGTTGATCAGCCCGAATTTTTTCTTTTATCATAAAATAGAAATTATGTTTGCAAACTTAAGAAGGTAGTCTATGGCCTTAAACAAGATCCAAGAGCATGGTTCTCAAGACTTGACAAGTATCTAAGGAATCAAGGATATAAAAGAGGGGCCATTGGCAATAATTTATACATAAAGTTAGAAAACAAAAATATGATCATTGTTGTAGTCTACCTAGATGATATCATATTTGGAAGTGATCTACAAATTCCGAGTATAAAGTTTGCTTCAGAAATGAAGAAGGAATTTGAAATGTCAATGTTAGGAGAAATAACATTCTTTCTAGGTTTACAAGTAATTCAATAAAAAAGAGATGTTGAAAAAGTTCAAAATGGAAGAATCCAAACCTGTTAGTACTCCTATGGTCACTGGTTGTAAATTGAGCAAGGATGATGAATCTTTATAAGTAGATCATATTATGTATGGGTCAATGATTGGTAGTTTATTATATGTAACAACTACAAGACCAGATGTAATGCAGGTTGTAGGTTTGGTTTCCAGATTCCAATTAGCCCCAAAAGAAACACATGTGGCTGCAGTAAAAATAATTCTTAGATATCTAAAAGGTACTATGGATTATGGTATCCAAAAAGCAATAAATTCACTCTAAGGGAATTCACTGATGCAAATTGGATAGGAAGTATTGATGACAGAAAAAGCAATATTGGAGCAACATTCTACTTAGGAGATTGCTTGGTGTGATGGCTAAGCAAAAAATATTCTTCCATTTCACTGTGTACAATAGAAGCAGAGTATATTGTTGCTGCATCATGTTGTACACAAGTCATTTGGATGAAGCAAACATTGGAATATTTACTTATAAAATATGAGGAACCCATCGCTATACATTATGACAATACAAGTGCTATAAACATATTAAAAAATCCCATTATGCACTCTAAGACAAAACATATTCCAATCAAATATCATTTTTTAAGAGATTGAGTGTCTCAAAAAGTGGTCAAACTGGAGTATATTGATACGAAGGAACAAATTGCAGACATTTTCACTAAGCCGTTACCCGAAGAATCATTTTCCTATCTTAGGTAGAAATTGGGGGTTATACCTCATCATTAAAAATTAAATTAAAAGGATGAAAACCATGTCACAGGAAGAGGAGAAATGTGGACAGGAGGAGACACACTTACAGGGGGTGTGATTTTAAAGTCTATGGTCCATTAGAAAATAATTCTGAGTTTTTTTTCTCATGTCAAAGGCAGATTGATGTTGCTGATATGAAATTATAATACTTATGATTTATGTTGCTACGTATTGAAATTAATTTGTTAAAGGTTATGATCCCTGGAAGTAATATTTACATCTTCAGATCGTTGAAAAATAATAGGAGAACAAGATCAGTGTTTGAAGAGAAATGCAAGTACACTTTGCGGTGTTTCTTATATACGATTAAAAACTATAAGATTACGAATATATATAGCAAAATGGAGGAACGTTATAGGGGGGAGTTTCATTTCTAAAAATTGTCATTGTTGTTAAAGGGGGAGAAAAACTCCTTTCCGATGTCAAAGGAAGGTGTTTCCAATCAATGCCAAAGGGGGAGATTGTTGATTAAATTGACATTGTTGGCAACTTAGATCAACACATAACCACAATGTTTGCAATTGGTTCGTTTAAATAGACAATGGGGAAAGGATCCGCAAAGTAAACGTGCTCGTAATATAACATTCTAGATCACCAAAGTGATGTTCCATGTTTGATAGCTGATCAATAGACGAGGAGGATTCCACAAGCGATCGACGGTTCACATGAGTTGCAGAAAGAGATTTGCAGGAGGATATTGTGGAAGCCCATTTCGAAAAAGTTGGAAGGCACACTATGGAAAGAATGTTGTGGCTGCATAATTGTGGAAGTCATTTTTGAAATTTGGGAAATGCATACCTGCAACACACAACCCGCAATTGCGGAAGGAAGGAGTTCCCACAGATTGTAGAAAGAACGATTGTAGAAAGAGTGATGCGGAAAGGGTAAATGCGAAATCCTATTTCAGAAAAAGTTGAAAGGCAACCCCACAATCCACAACTTGTAGATTTTGGAAAGGATGAATGTGGAAATATCGTTGCGGAAAGGGTAAATGTGGAAGCCTGGTTTGAAAAAGATGAAAGGTAGCTCCACAACCTGAAATTTTGAAATAAAGGAGTTCCAGCAGATTTCAGAAAGGGCGATTGCGAAAACATTGTTGTAGAAGGTTAATTGTGGAAGGAGTTTACAGAAGGAGGATGTGAAAGTGCATCTATAATTGTAGAAGGAAGGCACACCCACAAATTATGGAAAGATGGTTTGCAGAAAGATAAATGCAGAAAGGTCATTGCGGAAAGGTAATTGCAAAAAGGTCGTTACAGAAAGGTGTTTGCAGAAATCGCGTGAGAAATTTCTGAAGAGTCACGATGAAGATACATGATTGCTTGATGAATAGGCACAACTGAGGGCATATAGGAAAAGATTTAAACATTTAGATGCGCATCTCTGTACATTCAATTGGAATATCTAAAGGTGTATAAAATTCATAGATCAAATTATCATAAGAGGGAGGTTGGGAGGCGAAAGGAAAGGCTGCAAGCCTATAAGGGGTCATAGCCTCCTTCCAATTGTTGCTGGTAAATAAGGTGTTGGTGCATCCTTAAGTTGTAGTTGAAAAAATTGGGTGTTGGTGCATCCAATAAGTTGGTTCTTACAAACTATTTGTAAATATAATTTTGCAGTAATAGGAAGTATTGGTGGTTTTCCCAATTAAGGTTCCACGATAATATTGTGTTTTCTGTGTTCATTGCTGATTTTGTTTTAAGTGATAAAAATTGAAATAGATTGCTTAATACTGATTCACCCCCCTAGTATTACTTTATTTTCTAACATGGAATCATGGTTCCACGCTTTTCTTGATTATGTGATCCATTGTCCATGATTGAGGTGTTTTTCGTGGACATTTTGTATCCTCCTTGTTTTGCATGCATGCATGTAATTTAAACATTTTTCCTATGTTATATGCTACTTGTATATTTGGTTTGATTTCCATACTTAATTTTACTCTTGGCTATCATTTCCATGTGCACAATATCAGGTTGCGATAAGTTCCTTTTAGTTCAGCCTTCAACCACTCCCTATAAGTATACTTATTCAAATTATCATAGAGGTGATTCCTCTCTATATAAAATCATGTGCATCAAAATTATTCATACCCTATACACCTATAGGACCCCCTCTATTCAGGTAAGTGGCCCATCCCAACAACATTTGCATTCACCCTTACTTGATAATAGATACTCCCTCACATGGGTGTCATTTTTTAGCGCCCCTTGTCATTCAACATCCATGATGTCACTCTTCCCATAGTACTTGAAGTCCATCTAGTTTGTGTTATTGTACTTGCCAACATATTAATATTTCATCATCACTCATTGGCCTACCCTTGGAATCCAAAATATATAGCCATTATGTAATTTTGCTTTTTCATGTTGCACATTCATGAGCCGACCACTCCATCCATACTTCATAGGTTACATTATTTTTCCACCATTCACCATCCCTCAAGGAGATTACCATCAATGTCCTACCCCTCCATCAGTTCTATATGTTATCATCCATTCATCGATTCATTTAGTCATTCATTGGAAACTTATCTCCTTGCCTTTCCTTCTTATCTAGTCAAAGTGGCCACCCACCTTGGAAATCATTATATAACAATGTTTTTAAGCACCCTATTTTTGTCAGATGGACAAAAATATGGGAAGCCATTATGTTCAACAACTTGAAATTTTGAAATAAAGGAGTTCCAGCAGATTTCAGAAAGGGAGATTGAGAAAACATTGTTGTAGAAGGTTAATTGTGGAAGGAGTTTACAGAAGGAGGATGTGAAAGTGCATCTGTCATTGCAGAAGGAAGGCACACCCGCAAATTATGGAAAGATGATTTGCAGAAAGATAAATGCAGAAAGGTCATTGCAGAAAGGTAATTGCAAAAAGGTCGTTACAGAAAGGTCTTTGCAGAAATCGCGTGAGAAATTTATGAAGAGTCACGATGAAGATACATGATTGCTTGATGAATAAGCACAACTGAGGGCATATAGGCAAAGATTTAAACATTTAGATGAGCGTCTCTGTACATTCAATTGGAATATCTAAAGGTGTATAAAAGTCAGAGATCAAATTATCATAAGAGGGAAGTTGGGAGGCGAAAGGAAAGGCTGCAAGCCTATAAGGGGTCATAGCCTCCTTCCAATTGTTGCTAGTAAATAAGGTGTTGGTGCATCCTTAAGTTGTAGCTGAAAAAATTGGGTGTTGGTGCATCCAATAAGTTGGTTCTTACAAACTATTTGTAAATATAATTTTGCAGTAATAGGAAGTATTGGTGGTTTTCTCAATTAAGGTTCCACGATAATATTGTGTTTTCTGCGTTCATTGTTGATTTTGTTTTAAGTGATAAAAATTGAAATAGATTGCTTAATACTGATTCACCCCCCTAGTATTACTTTATTTTCTAACATGGAATCATGGTTCCACTCTTTTCTTGATTATGTGATCCATTGTCCATGATTGGGGTGTTTTTCGTGGACATTTTGTATCCTCCTTGTTTTGCATGCATGCATGTAATTTAAACATTTTTCCTATGTTATATGCTACTTGTATATTTGGTTTGATTTCCATACTTAATTTTACTCTTGGCTATCATTTCCATGTGCACAATATTAGGTTGTGATAAGTTTCTTTTAGTCCAGCCTTCAACCACTCCCTATAAGTATACTTATTCAAATTATCATATAGGTGATTCCTCTCTATATAAAATCATGTGCATCAAACTTATTCATACCCTATACACCTAAAGGACCCCCTCTATTCAGGTAAGTGGCCCATCCCAACAACATTTGCATTCACCCTTACTTGATAATAGATAATCCCTCACATGGGTGTCATTTTTTAGCGCCCCTTGTCATTCAACATCCATGATGTCACTCTTCCCATAGTACTTGAAGTCCATCTAGTTTGTGATATTGTACTCGCCAACATATTAATATTTCATCATCACTCATTGGCCTACCCTTGGAATCCAAAATATAGCCATTATGTAATTTTGCTTTTTCATGTTGCACATTCATGAGCCGACCACTCCATCCATACTTCACAGGTTACATTATTTTTCCACCATTCACCATCCCTCAAGGAGATTACCATCAATGTCCTACCCCTCCATCAGTTCTATATGTTATCATCCATTCATCGATTCATTTAGTCATTCATTGGACACTTATCTCCTTGCCTTTCCTTCTTATCTAGTCGAAGTGGCCACCCACCTTGGAAATCATTATATAACAATGTTTTTAAGCACCCTATTTTTGTCAGATGGACAAAAATATGGGAAGAAATTATGTTTGGGTGTTCTTTTATACTCTCTTCGGTGTCCATACATCAAGGAAACCATTAAAAACAGTTATTCTCAACTCTCCTGCAGATCATGTATAGTCTCGTTTATTGCAACACCCATGGCCACCTTTGTTAAGAGAATTCTATGACAAGTCACCCATGGAGTAATACATACACCATTCTCCATTTGATTCAATATCAATACCCTCCCTATTATCCCTCCACGAGTCCCCCTTCCAATTAGTTACATCCCCTAGGAACTCAGTTGTGTCTCTCACCTGATATCATCATGATTCCCACACATGCTACCAAGTTAGTCATGCCTTCATGCATAGAACAAATGAATTTTGAGTCCCCCACTCAGTTACTCTCATATTTTCCTTCATGTTTCTCAATCACTTATCCATCTCTATCCATTCCTTGGTTGTATCTCTCATGCTTCCTTGAAGGAAACATCATTTTTTTGTTGGTAGCAGGTCTCCCTATGTCGACATCAACACATCCATTCCATAGGATAGACCTAGAGGAACCCTATACCTTGGCATTATAACCATCATTGACGGGTTCCCTTGGACCAAATGAGGGGATACCTCAGTGCCACTTATATTGGTTATTTCTTATGTACTCGACTTCAACTCATCATCACACCATTGATATTTTTACAGGTTGATGGTTCTCTCATTTGGTTAGTCAAAGACCCTAGATATCCTTGACTCTAGTTATTTGGTGAGTCTCTTTGGAAGCCCTTCAGTCATATGCTTCATGTGGTATCTAGGCAACATTGGCAACAATTTTTAGAATCCCTCTAGTTACATGCTTCCTTTGGTATCCAGTTCTAGATGCAGTTTTATGGACCTGTTTTATTCAGATATTTGATTGTTTGAGTCTCTTATGAGGACTAAATTTATTATATCCTCCTTCAAGGTCTTGGTCCCCTTGAATTTCATCATGGCATCAATTATTGTGATTCAACATTCCATTGGGATGCCATTGTTCCAACATATGTTCTTCATATTAGCCATGGTTGGATCATCATTATGTATCCATTATATCTTTAGTATGGGTCCCTCATTGACCCTCATGATGTATTTTATCCAGAAAATATTAATGTATTGATCATGCCCCTCTTGGTCTATATCCCATTTCATACGGAGACATTGATATAAACATGGGGATGCAAGCCTCATCCATATATTTGAGATTATATGTGTCTCATCCATTTTGAGTATTGTCTCTGCAGGTATGGGCCTCTGTAGTCCCTTGGTAGGTCGAGTTCCCTTTGATGTGGTCTCCGTATTCTATGCCATTGTCACCCCTATCTCCAAGAATTATGAAAGTCCTATGATGTTTGTCAGGCATATGATAAGCTCTTGACCTCACACATTAGGGGCTAATCCATTAACAACCAAATTCACTCACCTTCCATGCCATCAATTTTTTCATTCATTACATCATCATTCCACATCATTAGCACCATTTTTCCATCTCATTCCATGCACATGACCTTGGGGAAGTGATAAAAAAAAGGTGAAAGTCAAACCTGAATTGACCACCCTAAAAGGAGGTCATGGATTTTCCCTTGAAATTAGCAACCTAGGTCATAAATTTTACCCTTAGAGGCATGACATGATCCAAAAACTTGATTTTCATTAATAAGCTGTTATTTCCCACCTTAATAATAAAGAAATGAGCAAAAGAGGAAAAAATCCTAACGTGGTCCAAGTTAGTTAAATGAATCTAGGGTCCTGTTGGCCTGATTTTCTGACCTAGGCCAATAAGGAGATTATGCCCACACAATCAGCTTAAAGCAGCTTCCGGTGTGTTTGGAGTAGCAAAATCTCGCAGGTTATGGTCTTGCTACCAGCTAAATTTTTCTCTTAAGGAGAAACTAAAATTCAGCAAAATCTATCCTAATGCTATTTTTCAGTCTAACTAAACCCTAAAGATTAATTGAAACTGCCTATGTTATCCTATACTTGCTTTCTTAAGGAAAGTCTTCGATTGTTTGAAATTTTATATTTAACTTTTCTGAATATAAAAGATTGTTTAAATAATTCTAAAATTGCACAAATTCTATTTAACAGCTATTAACTAAAATATACTAAATAAAACTAATCTGAACTATCTTGACTATCTTATCTATCCTATCTCAGCTGAGAGCGATTTTGAGATACTATATCAATTATTAATTAATATAAGATGAACAGAAAGATAAATTGTATGATCTAAATAAAAATATTTAAGTCATACTCATCAAACTATCTGCTATAACATAACTCGTCAGAGAGACTGAAAATAAATAGTTACTTCAATTTTCTGAAGAGTTTAATTAATTAATAACTAATAACCAACATAGATATTTGAATAAAAGATAATGTCCAGTATGAAACCACTGTAAAAATACAAATGATGTCTAACAGACATAAATGAATATCCTCATATCTTGAATTTATAGTAAAAATACTAATAAATTCAGTCACAATGACATATTAATTCAAATATAATATTGGGCTGGCTCACAAAGTGAAAATTATAAATAAACACAAGCATAACAAAGCATACTGTATTAATTTTAAAATAGAAGATCGTATACTGAAAGATAAAGTGTATCCAAAACAATACCAGTCATGATATCAAATTTGGAGATTTCCAGTTACATCCCATATCCAAAGATCAAACTTCAGTAAGGAAATAAAACCAGCATCAAAATATATCTCAAGTATGTCTCTCTTCAGTCACTCCATCCTCCCCCTTTACAATAAGTTTTCAGAGTTTTTATAACAAAGGCTAATAACTGCCTTTCCTTATTCTATGCAACTAAAGCTAAAAATAGATCATCAAGTTCATTGACTATCGAACATCTAGGGCTTGATGTTTTTTAATTATCGTCTCCTTCAATAGTGCACCTGAAATCTGAATCATCGATTCTGTAACTGCTTTCTTATCTTCAAATGTCAATTTGTCCATGCAGCAACTGTTATTTGACATCTAGCATCCAGATCATTCAAGTTTGGAACAACTTCATCATTTGCTGGCAAAATATAAATGAGGAGAGCATCATCAAAATCAAGGATCCATTTAATTATGACACCTGAAATATTTGTTGGCTTAAAGGAATTGGCCAATTGAACAGCCACGTCTTCAAACTGAAATCCAACATATCAGAAACGTCCTGAAACTGTGGAGAAGAGCGATGACATATCCACCTATTTTTTGATAAACAAAGGCATCTTATTAAAACCCAACTGAAACAGAAATAACAAAAGAAACTACAATTCATATATGTGTGCCTGTAAAATCTACGATTTTACAGGCATACACAACAAAGCTATTTTTCTTGTTGACAGAGAGGCAAATTATGTAACCAAAAATGGAAATAATCATTAAGCCCTCTTCTGCCAATCAACCACCTCGCCGATCGGAGTCGAAAACAAAATTTGACCTAAAAGATGGGCGGGAAAGCTTCCAATCGGAAGTAAAAAAGACATGGACATCGACAGATGAGAGCTTTGCACAACCGCAACGATGGAAGATAAAAGACTACGGTCGTGCGACTAAAATACCAGCCCGTATCGGTGAGTGGCGCGCTTTACGTTTCGGGTGATTAGTCACTTTAGGAGCCGCAACGGCGAAACGTTAAGGGCTTTGAGAGCCGTAACAACAGAACGTAAAGGACATCATGTCCTGCCGGAAAGGTTTGTTTTTTCGGCAGCCATAACGTCGGGTGATTAGTTGCTTTCGGAGCTGCAATGGCGGAAAGTAAAGGGATTTCACGCCCCACCACATAAGGTCCAAATTGGAATAGACAACAACTAAAGCATCGGAAAGGTTTGTTCTTTCTGCGGCCGCAACATCGGGTGATTAGTTTCTTTCGGAGCCGCAACGACGGAAGTTAAAACCTAAGGGTCGACGAAACAACAAAGCGGATCTTGAAAGGTCAATACGATAATCGGGGGGGCTTTGTAGTTTGCCGTCCGCAATGGCGGAGAAAGTAGTAACAAACTGTTCCTATGTGAAAATAAAAAATTGGCTGAAAATGCGTCGGAAACAAATATTCTGACTGAAGTTTATTCCTTCTTCGCAACGGCGGGGGCGCAAGCTAAGAATATTCCAATTCAGTCCTTTCAATAAAAGAAATGTTGGGACAATTCACTTACCATTCACTTCGAAACTGGATTTTGGTCATTTAAATGAAAGAAACGTTGAGACCCTAATCTTAGAAACTGGATTTGCTTGGTATGTTGAAGGTGTGTGGCACTTATGGTCATTCCAATGAAAGAAATATTAGTCTTCTGGTCATTCCAACGAAATATGTTGAGAATAATAATAATGTTTATATAACTTTGTCCTCATAATAAAAAAATCAAGAAATTAATGAGCAATTCTATATACTCAAAAGATAAATACTCTCATTAAATATATTGGTGAAGAATGAGTTTTCAAAATGATGATCCACCCAAATATCCAGAATTTTGTTTATGTAGTAAAGATTGAAAAATCGAGGAAACTGTTGAAATATGATTCTAATCCAATTTAGCCCAAACTGAAATCATGTAATCAATAAGGAAATACAAACATCAATAAATCCAAAGGACCAAAATAGCATAAATCTACCGAAAGACCATAAACTCGTTGCATGATCTTAAGACACAATAAAGAGAAAAATGTCAATCATGCACAATCAAAGGATGTCATCATATCATACCAGCATAGATTATTCATATCACTAAGTCCTTATTTCATAACTGGCAAGTCAAAGAGAAACAAACATAACAAGTCAAGGATCAATAAGAGATCATCAGATGTTTGGTTGAATCAAGCAAACAAAAGCTAAGTATTTACAAAATTATATGGGTGCCCCTTTTATTTTCAATAAAATCAAGGGGAGTTGTTGGGGTGCCAACAAATGGCAACGAACTGGGTGAACCAGTTATCTCTGCTCATACAACTTACAATGATATAAACAAAATCTTAAAACATATTAAAAACAATAAAAAATTCTTTATCTAAATAAAAACCATTATTTTTATTCATATTTATAAGTACAACTCAGAAATATTCCATCTTTTGAAACAGAGATCTAGTTAGGGATAAACTTAAAAATATCTTGATCGAAACAAAGTACAGTAATAATAACCTGCACCATCAGCATATAGAAATCTACTTTTTTTCTGAAAACTTTCCAAAATATGTTCCATAAACATAATAATTTTCTTTTGTTTGCTTTTATTTTCTTTAAACAATAATTCTGACTGAAGACTACTATCTAGGTATGGTGTCCCAATGTGATAGTATCATTCACGAGAGCTGTCTGAAATAAGAAAGCCGGCTCGTGATGAGACCTCTTGTCTTTTAATTTTTAAATCAAAAGCCATCACCCTGGTGATCAGAAATGAAGTTATCCCAGACAACACTGATGATCATGATTAGGCCGGCTCGTGATGAGACCTCCTATTCTTCAGTCAAAATTTATGTTTTTCTTTCAATTTTATCTTTTAAATTTCATAAAATGAGAGATCATTACCCAACGCGGTGACCAAATGGTAATGTCAGTCATTAATATCACCAGAAAATGAATCAGCTGGCTCGTGATGAGACCCCTTATCTTTTGGTTTAAAAACCAAAAGCCATTACTAGTTTCCTAATAATGTCATGCTAGTGATATTTGTGATTCTGATCGGACCGGCTTATTACTAATATCTTTCGTCTCTCATTTTAGCATTTTATTGACTGGAACAAATCCTAAATAGTTTTCAGATGGTAAATACTTTTGAAGACTGATGATAGAGGTCTGTAAGAGTTTTTCAAAAGTACAAGCTTCGAAGAAGACATTTTAATAAGCTATCCCCACTTTTATAAGAAAATAAAAAGGTGAGGAATAATCTGAGCAACACTTACAAATAAAAACAATGATAGGTCTTTTATAGATTTAAGAAACCTTGATCATCCTGAACAAATTTTTAAAAGATTTCAGTCAAATATCATAATTTTTTCAGGCTCATGAGCAAACTGACTTTGAACTTGAAGATTTATTTATTTATATTTATTTCTTCAGCTGCTAACTAAAGATTACTGACTGATTATATACAAAAATTTGATAGTCTGAAATATTTGTCTTAACAGAACTAAAACTAAAAATAACAGAATGATGTTTTGAAAGTTATAAAAGTTTTATGAATTTCTCATCATCCTTAATTCTATAGACTATAATTCAGTTTGTATACAAAAATATAAATTTATTTACAAACAGCAAACATAGTTTATGTATAAAAATATAACTTTATTTACAAACAACAAACACATTATATACATTCTAAGATAGGAAATATTAACATAAATATTTTTTCAGAATCAGTCCATTCATTGGGAATGTTTCGGACTGTCCTTCAAGTGTTTGCAATCGAAAGGTACTTGGACCTATTTTCTCAGAAATAACAAAGGGACCTAACCACAGTTTCTGAAACTTAGTATGATCTCCCTTCTCCTCATGAACTTTATCCCATTTTAAAACTAAGTCTCCCACCTGAAATTCTCGATTGGAACTAAAGGATTGGTCAAACCAAGATTTCACAATTTGTTGATGTTTTGTAAAGTGTTGTTTTGACTTTTCTCTTTCTTCCTCAAGATTTAACAGAGTATTAATTCTCTTTTCCATTGCTGGGCACTCTTCATATTGAACAGACTGAGCTAACTGTAATGAAGGTAAGACCAAATTTGGTGGTAAAATAACTTCAGTTCCATATACTAAGAAGAATGGTGAGTTACCTATCGCAGCCTTAGGAGTTACTCTGTCTGCCCAAAGGGCGTTGACCAATTCTGCATGCCAATTACGACGGTGAACTGAAATAGTTCTTTTGAGAATTTTCAATAAATTTTTGTTTGTTGATTCATCTAGACCATTCCCATGGGGATGATAGTTAGCTGAATACCTGATTCTTATTTCCTTCTCTAAAGCAAACTGAGTTAACTCAATTGATGAAAAATATGAAGCATTATCAAAGACAAGGGAATCAGGAATACCAAATCTTGTTATGATAAAGAATATCAAAAATAATATAACCTGATTGGTATTTACAACCCTTAATGTTGCAGCTTCCGCCCAACGAGTAAAATAATCAGTTGCAGTTATTATATATTTGTGTTGCATAGATGAGAGAGGATTTATTGGCCCTACTATATCAATACCCCATTGCTGAAAGGGTCTTTCAGCTGAAACAGGTTGTAAAGGAAAAGCAGGTTTTTTAACCCTTCCTGCAGCAAGTTGACATTCTTGGCATTTTTTGACAAAAGTATAGGAATCTCGAAACAAGGTGGGCCAATAATAACCATCCTGAAGAATTTTGTGCACAGTAGTCTCTCCACCAAAATGACCTCCTGCAGGTCCAGAATGTAACTCTTTTAGAATTACTTCTGTTTCATCTTTATCTAGACATCGAAGGTATACCCCATCTAAATTTCTCTGAAAGAGGATATTATCATTTAATAAATAAGGAGCAGATTTCAATCTGAGTTCTCTTTTCTTCCTTGGTTCTAAGTAATCAGGAGCAGCTCCTGTTTCCAAAAGTATTCTTATGTCTGTATACCAGGAATCTTGAGGTGGAGGATAAAAATAAATTTCCCTGGTAAGTAAAACCTCATCAATGACAGTTTCAGCTTTATCATTAGGTAAATGAGCAGCTTCAGCAACTAATTTACATAGTCCTTGACCTTTGATTATCGTTGAGGGTTTAATCTCTAAGTCATATTCTTGAAGAGCTGTCATCCAAGGTGCCCTTTTCTCACCTAAGTCCTTTTGCACTAACAAGTTTCTAACTGAGGAATAAGGTACAATTATTTTCATTTTGGATTTCAGTAAATATGGACGAAAATTTTTAACAGCTTTGAAAACAGCAAAGGCTTGCTTATCAACTTCATGATAATTAAGTTCAACACCTTTGAAATTTGAACTCATAAAGGAGATTGGGACTTCGTTATTCTGCTGATTTAATTGAGTTAAGACTGCTGCATATGAAATATCAGAAGCAAAAGTATACAATATGAAATCTTTATTAAAATATGGGCTTAGAAGGCTATGAGCTTCTGAAATGGCTTCTAAATTTTTTTAAAATGATTCTTTTTCAGTTTGTCCCAAATTAAAAACAACATCTTTCTTAATCATTTTCTGCAAAGGACGTATGATCTCAGAAAAACTGGGAATGAATCTTCTAACAAAATTTATTTTACCGAGAAATGATTGCATTGCTTTCTTGCTAGAAGGATAAGTTATCTTTGAAATGGCTTGAGTTCTTTTAGGATCAATCATGATTCCGTGTTTTGAAACCACGCAACCTAATAAGATACCTTCTAAAACAACAAATATTGTCTTTTTAGGATTTAAGGATATTCCAAATTTTCTGCATTGTTCAAATACATTTCTGAGATGATTAAGGTGATTAGGTCGATGTTTAGAATATACAGTAACGTCATCCAAATAGACAACCACTGAATGGTTAATTAAGCCTCTAAAATCAATATCCATTGCCCGTTGAAAGGTTGCTCCAGCATTGATTAACCCAAAGGGCATCTTGCGGTAGGCATATGTTCCGCATGGAGTTCTAAAGGCGGTTTTCAATTGATCATCTGGGGAAACTAATATTTGGTTGTACCTTGAGAAACCATCAAGAAGTGATAGTATCTCAGCCCCAGACACCTTTTGAAGAATTTGTTCCATGGGAGGAACTGGATAATTATCCTTTTCAGAAGACTTATTCAGATTTCTAAAATCTACACATAATCTAATATCCCCGTTTTTCTTCCTAACTGGAACGAATTTTTCCACCCATTGAGTATGCCTGATGGGGAAAATGATCTTGGCAGCTAACAATTTATTGAGTTCATTTTTAATTGTTGGTTCTAGTGACGGGTGATATTTCCTTAGCTTTTGTTGAAAAGGTTTTGACTCTTGTTTAATAGGAATTATATGTTGCATGACCTGTGTGTTAAAGGTTTTCAGGTCATCATATGTCCAAGCAAAGACATCTTTAAATTCCTTAAACAATTTTATAAATGCTGTTTTTTCTACAGGGTTACAATCTACTCCAAGATTTATAGTTTGGGGATTTAGTTCTGCTCCTAAATTTATGGTTTCATACCTCATTCGAGAGCTGTTGGTTTTACAATTAGGAACAGACCTAAACTTATCCTGCAGATCAAATAAATTTTCTAATCTTAGTACTGAATTAGGGACTGGTTTTACCTGTTCAAAAGCTTTTTCAACTGAACAAAAATAATTTATTACCGAAAAATCCTGCAGATTTTCGTCATGAGTGACTTTGTCTATTGCTGAGTCTTTAAAGGTATCCTCATTCATCAGAAAATTCAGTACCTGCAAATCATTGTCAAATACACGCCAGTTAAAGATATTATCAGGTATGGAAGGCCTAAAAATCAATTCAACAGAAAAGAAATCTGGTGTAATATTTTCTGATGGAATTAACTTTGATGCTACATTTGCCAACAAATCTGCTTCTTGATTTTGACTTCTAGGAACAGAATTTATGTTAAATGCATCAAAATGTGAGATAAGGTTCCATACCTCTCTTTGATAACTCTGTAAATGTTTAGATAAACAGTGAATGGAGTTACTAGCCTGTCTGACAATGATCTCGGAATCGTCGAATACAATTAACTCTTTGATGCCCAAATCAATTGCTTTTTTCAAACCTTGTATTAAAGCTTCATATTCCACCGTATTGTTTGTACAATTAAATTCCATCCTACAAGCTATACATGTTTTATTTCCATGAGGGTCCACCAGTAGGCAACCAGCTCCTGCTCCTTCTTTAGATTTCACACCATCAAAATATAAAGTCCAGATAGAACTATGCACAACCACTTTACTGCCTATGATATTCACAATATTCAACAGATTATCTACATCATTAATAGTTTCCTTGAATGAAGAGTTAGGAGAAACAGATGTCACATTACTAATTTCAGATTGTTGTTTGTTTTCAGAAAGGGCAGAATTTTCAGCTTTAAAATTACCAAATCCTAATTCATACATGTAATTCCCCATAATACAATCTGAAAATAAAATAGGTTCGCTAGGATCATGCAGTTCTGTGACCGTATGTTTCATATATCTTTCTCTATTTATCTTTATCTGATTTGACTTTCCGTTCTTAGGTAACCATAATGTTGACCAGTCCGTGGCGAAGAATCCATTTAGTTGTTGAGACCAATCCCCACTTAAAAATAGTCCATATGTATCTGGAATATCTGCAACAACAATATCTATAATTTGATAAACCGAAGGGTTACAAGCAATCCTGACTAAGACATCTTTCATTTCCCCTACAACCTTTACATTTGTCCTGTCCAATTGAGTTATTTGAGAATTAGATGGAACATATTTCCCATTCAATTTCTTACATACTGATAAAGGCATCACATTGGAGGATGCTCCGGAATCTACCATGCAATTATGAACATTCCTATTGAAAATTTCAAAGGTAAGTAAGAATGGAGGTGTGGTTGATTTAGAATTCTTACCTATAAGCAAAGCTTTGTCAGCCGTTGCTTTTCCTTTTTCAGTTGTTGTTGAATCATTATTAGAACTATTTGCAACAACATTTTGTTTTGCATTAGGAATAATAGAACTCATGGCTAGATTTATAACATGACTATTAGGCATAGGGTAGATTTGAAGAAGATCGTACATACTGATGTTTACACGAGTCTTCTTTAAATATTCAATTATATCATATTGTAAATCTAATTTTGGAGCATTTTGAATAGTTTGGGTACCTTTGGTTGATTGGATTTGTTTGCTAGATTGAGTCTGTTTGTTAGGTTGTGAATTATTGTTGTCATTATTTGTAGTAGAACTTGATGAAGCTCTGGGGGTATTTGCAAATGTTCTACTACGAGTATTGTAGGCATGTTGTCCTGTAGGCGGACTTTTACTCTCACGTTCTTTTACAAGACTGTCCCAGAAATGACCGTTAACTTGTTGAGGTTCCTCTAATTCTTCATCATTTTTTGATTCCTCTTCTTCTTCGTTTTCAGTTATTTCTTGACTAGAAGGAGTTTCAGACAAAGATAAAACAACTCGAATTGTATTAAAAATCACTTCATTTGTTGCTATGTCAGGTGGTGTATTTTTATTATTTGTATTTGGGTTTTGTCTAAACTGGTTTCTGAAATATCCCCTAGAAGGAGAAGCTTCAGAATTGGTTTTCTTTAACCCTACAACTTCATTGGTTAATGTTCGAATAGCGTTTTGCAGCTGTTCTATATCAAATGCTTTGTCTTTATCTGAGTTGAGTTTTTCGGTCTTCCTATGAGAAAAAGAATCAAATTTCCCACTTCTATATAGTTCATAGGACATATAATCCTTCTCGACTTTAATGGCTTCCTCAAATGTTTCTACTAATGTTGCTTTTCCAGCTCTCTTAACGAACATCCCAGAATATTTTGGTAAAGCTGATGTATAATTTTCAATAATTATATCCTCAGGAGGTTGAGAAGCAATTGGAATTTTGTTTTTTAATGTTAGAAACCTTTGATTGAAATCTTTGATTCTTTCTTTAGGCTCCATTTTAATCCTAGATAACTCTAGGGCTAAAAGAGCGGGTGTTTTATCTTCCCCAAATTTATCTAGAAAGGCTTTATTAAATTCCCCCCACTTTGTGATTGATCCTTGTACTAACGAAAAATACCTGGTAGAAGCTCTTCCTTTGAAAGTTAGAGGAAACAATCGACAAAATACATCTTCATGCTGAACATTCAAGGTTTGAACAACCAACATGAATTTGTCAACATGCACCTCTGCAGGTTCTTTGTCATCTAGGTTGAACTTTGGGAGGAGTTTATCTGAGTGTTTAGGCAAAGGATGCTGTATACCAGGGACTGCTACAGCAGTTGTTCTTAGCCAAGGGAGTTGTGGGTTTGGTGGATTAGGTGGAGGATTGCCTCCTCCTCCTACAGGTACATTTCCTGCCATTGGACTTCTTTCAGAACTTGAAGAACTTCATGAGTCGGATGGTCTTGGACTATCAGGTGGTGATTCAGGAGGAAAAGGTGGCTGATCAAAACTGCCTCCTGCAATTAGTCTTCTAGTAGTATTTGTTTGAGTAGTCTGCCTTTGATGTCTTTCAACCTGATGGTGGGGAGTACTATCAGCTACTTCCAAATCTTGCGTAACTATGGTCAATTGTGGATTATGTCGCTGCTGTCTAGGTAGACCATAATCTATTGGAGATATACCAAGCTGATTAGCATATGCTCGTGTAAGAACATGTCTTGATTCTTATAAAGTTTGAGTGCTTTGTGCAGGAGTAAAGGGAGAGGTGATAGGATCATGCTCGAGAATGTTCTTGACAGTTTCTAAAAATGGTGATCTACTAACTTCTAGAAGTTGTCGGCTGGTTGGAAATGTTTCATTAGTTTCACCTGCCATTACTCANGATAGGATCATGCTCGAGAATGTTCTTGACAGTTTCTAAAAATGGTGATCTACTAACTTCTAGAAGTTGTCGGCTGGTTGGAAATGTTTCATTAGTTTCCCCTGCCATTACTCA